>CM060248.1:92531552-92836245 GCA_030684275.1 Acipenser oxyrinchus oxyrinchus | reverse complement strand
ACCGGACAATTGTATTGTTGCAGGACTTGTTGTCTGTCCCGCTTGTCTTGTCTATCTTTTATGTTATGTGTATTGTAAGGGGAACGGGTCACGCTAGTTAGCAGCGGGAAAAGGGGACTGCAGCCCGTGGGTCGATTGGTTGAGCCGACAGCGGCGGAGAGGAGGAGAGGTTATATAAGGTGGTGCATGAGTGACAGAGGGAGGAGAGACTGAGAGTGAGAGAGAGTGACAGCGACTTGAGAGAAAGCGATAGATAGCAATAGAGGGTAAATAAGGGTTTGTTGTTTTACTGGCGTGAATTCGCCCCTGACAGGAATTCCCTGTGTATTCCAATAAAAGTTTGAGACCGGAATTCCACACTATCTCCGTGAGTCCTGCTTCATAAACCTGACAAAAACGCTACACTGGTGTACAGAAGCGGGATTATGGCGACTTGCCTCGGAAAATGAAGCAGGAACCAGCGGAGACGGCAGTTTCACCGCCACTGGGAGGAGACGAGCTGCGTTGCAGGCTGGAGGACCTTGTAGCAGAGCTGAGTGTCAGAGGGGTGCAAAAGACAAGCGCCAGTACGACCAGGAACAGCGGGAACGAATACAAGGCGGAGCCTGCAGGCCGAAACCGAACGAAGGGCCAAGATGGCGGAGGCTGTGATCGGGAGATCTGCCACACGCCGCAGGGGATCAGTGTGTCATCAGCGCCGATAGCGAAGACGGAGCTGCGGCGGAAGCATCACGACGCGCCAAACAGGAGGCAACGCCACAGTGGGGCGGAAGTAGGGCAGAGCATAGGGCATTGAGCGCCCATGGAGAAAAAATGGTCCAGGAAGAAGTGACGCCATCACGGTGCGCAGGAGCCACATCAGAGCTGCTGGATCAAAACAAAGGGGCCTGCATCAACAGACCCACCTATGATGGTAAGGCCGACTGGCTAATGTTCTTAATACAGTTTGAATTAATGGCGAAATTGGAAGGATGGACTGATAAGGAAAAAACTGTAGGCATTATCACCAGCCTGACTGGTGATGCCTTACCATACCTCCGGTTTATTGATGTAGCTCACGGTGACAGCTACGGAAGTGTGTTGGCACAATTAAGTGACTGTTTTGTGGGGATCCAGGTAGCTAGGCCCCGAGATGGGCCCCGTGCCGACCACGGGAGTGGAAATAGAACAAGTGTGAGTGGCATGATGCAGGGGCAGGCCGGCACGGTAAAAGCAGGCCGCTATGACGGGACATCGCCATGGGAGGCGCACCAGGCCAAATTCAAGATGGCTGCGCCAACAATGCCTGGAGCCCGACAGAGAAAGCTGGCCAGCTAGCAGCAGCCCTGGACGGAAAGCGCTGCAGGTGCTGCTAGACCTGGGCCCAGACGAGCTGGACAGCTATGATGTTATCGCCACGCCCTGGACCGCCGCTTTGGGAGAGTAGAGCCTTCTGTCGGCCTGCGCCAACGCCTGGCCACACGGATCAGAGGCCCCGAGAGAAGTTGGGTGTGCTTGCAGCAGATGTCCTGTACTTGGCCCGGCGGGGTACCCCGACTACCCGCCAGCCACGCAAGGGGACTTGGCCATGGAGGCCTTTGTCCGTGGCCTGACCCCTAATGCCCTGCGCCAGCAGGTCCGCTCGCTGCCCCAACCTCCTTAGAGCTCGCCTTTGGCCCACGAGAACGTGTCGAGGCTGTGCTCGAGGAGGGTGAGCGTGACTGGGCCCCTGGGGAAACCAGCGAGAGGGGAGAGAATGGACCGACCGCCCCAGGCCCACTGCATGTCAAGCCCAAGCAGAAGAGGAGGAGACTGCAGACAACCACGCTGCTCCTCCCTGGATCTCTGACCTGGCTGCCCTGATCCGAACCAGATCCACACAGGCCCCCACGCGCCTGTGCTGGAACTGTGGCAAACCTGGGCACCTACAGCGGCGATGCCCCTCCGCTGCAGCCCCACCCACCAGCTCATCGCCGGGAAACACCAAGGGGCCCGCTAAGTGGGACAACGTGGGCCCCCATCCTGTCTCCCATACTTACCACCGCCCACCTGCACCACACACAGCTGGGGCCCGACCGCCAAGCGGGAGAGGGTGCCCCCACTCTCCTGAAGCCACTGACAGCAATCCACACAGACCAGCTGTGGTAGTCGGGAGAACCACCGCAGGGGACTTTTGTCATGTTCCTGTCCAGATTGAGGGGGTCCCCTGTACCGCCTCTGGTGGACACCGCTCCACGGTGACCCTGGTCCGCCTGATGTGCTCCCAGAGGGGTCCGCTGGAACCCACAACTGTTCAACTCCGCGACAGTCACTGGGGAGCTAACGCCTATGAAAGGGAGGGGCAACCTGGCCATAGAAGTGGCTGGGCGGACAGTACATCACCCTGTCTGGGTAGCAGCTGTCCAGGACCCCTGCATACTGGGTCTGGACTTCCTGCGCTACACAGGCGGGCAACTGGACCTCCGAACCGGGACATTGCACTTACAAGGGGCCCGCCCTGGCCTTGGCCTATCCGGAGGGGCGAGCCTTCCCGCCAGGGCAGCTGGGCCGTGACCGGGACCCCTTTGCTCGCCAGGGCCAGACTGCTAAGAGAGGGGAGCTAATGAGCCAGCCATACCCACTGTTACACCGCCATGGCCCACGCCACTCCACGCTGGGCCGGGGACCTCAGCCCTCTCCCGACCCCACCACGCCAGCTGCACTGACCCCATCACCGACCCCTGCCCCCAGGGGCAACACAGCATTCCGACGGGCCCAGCGCCGGAGAGGACTTCCACTCCCACAGCCCTCCATGCCAGCCCAGGGGACCTCGGCCCTTCCCTGGGCCCCCAGCCGCCAGGGACGGAGACCCTCCTTTCCAAGCCCCCATCAGTAGCAAAGACGCACTGCGCCAGCCCCAAGGTCGCCTGCTCCCCCAGGTACTATGGAGGACCCCACTGTTGCCACAGTGACCGCAGTCTGGCGCCAGAATTGTGAGGGGCTTCACCCGAGCAACAGGCCCAGCTATGGGAGCTGTTACTGACCTACCGCCATAGCTTCGCTACCAACCCTGAAGACGCCGGCCGGACACACATGGTCCAGCATTCCATCGACACAGGGGAGGCCCGCCCATCAAGCTGCGGCCCCGCCGCCAACCACTTGCCCGCCAGGAGGCTACAGAGGAGGCACTGAAGGAGATGCGGGAGGCTGGAATCATTGAGCCCTCAGACAGTCCCTGGACATCCCCTGTGGTCATGGTTCAAGAAAGATGGCAAGTGGCGCTTCTGTGTCGACTATAGACGCCTGAATGATGTCACGGAGAAGGACTCCTACCCCTCCCCGCGATCGACGAGTCCCTGGACCTGGTGGCCGGGTCAAAGTGGTTCTCCTCCATTGACCTAAGGAGTGGCTACTGGCAGGTGGCCCTGTCCCCGCTGCCCGACCCAAGACTGCCTTCTCCACTGGCCGAGGGCTCTGGCAGTTCACTGTGATGCCGCTCGACTTTGCAACGCCCCGCAACATTCGAGCCACTCATGGAAAAAGTGCTGGTCGGCATGCCCCTACAGAGTGCCTGGTGTACTTGGACGACCTGCTGGTCCATGGGAAGACCTTCCAGGCGGCCCTGGCCTCCCTGCAGAAGTGCTCCGACGAGTCACAGAGGCAGGACTGAAGCTACACCCGAAAAGTGCCAGTTCTTGCGCAAGGAGGTTACCTTCTTGGGTCATCGAGTTGGAGAGGACGGTATCAGTACGGAGCCCTGCAAGGTCGCAGCAGTCAGAGACTGGCCTACCCCCATCAACCTCCGCCAGCTGAGAGGCTTCCTTGGACTAGCGCCCTACTATAGGAGGTTTGTGCAGGGCTTCGCCACCATCGCTGCTCCCTTACACTGCCTCCCGCGTAAGGGTGAGCCCTTTGAGTGGACCCCGAACGCCGGGAGGCATTCGACAGCCTGAAAATGGCCCTGTGTCAGTCCCCTGTGTTGACACCCCAGACCCCCACTCCACCTTCTTGCTGGACACGGACGCCAGCAACGAGGGAATCGGAGCTGTCCTGTCGCAGCCGGGTCAGATGGTGAGCAGGTAGTTGCATACTACAGCCGGTCGCTCAGCAAGACCGACGCCGGTACTGTGTGACGCGACGGGAGCTGCTGGCAGTGGTCGAAGTCGGTCCGCCACTTCCGCCACTACCTCTGTGGGCTCCCTTCACAGTGCGGACGGACCACGCAGCCCTGCAGTGGCTCCTGACCTTCAGGGAGCCGGAGGGACAGGTTGCCCGCTGGATAGAACAACTACAAGCGCTTAACTATTCCATCCAGCATCGGGCAGGGGAGAAGCACGCCATCGCGGACGCCCTGTCCCGCCGACCCTGTGCCCAGGAGGGCTGTGCACACTGCGACCGGAGGGAACAGAAAGAGGCCGAGCTGTCCTCCGAAGTACGGAGCAGTGCTGTACGCTGGTGCCAGTGGAGAGGACGGAGTGGAGGAGGCACCAGGAGGCTGACCCAGACCTCTGTCCTGTGCTGCAGTGGCTGGAGGACCAGTGGAGACCACCCTGGGAAGAGATAGCAAGGTACTCTACTGCCACCCGGGGCTCTGGTCGCAGTGGACAGGGCTGGTTTGAAGGATGGCGCCCTCCAACGGCAGTGGAAGGAGCCAGCAACAGGGGAGGTGAGATGGCAGGTGGTCGCCCCCGAGCGTTGCGCCTGGAGGTGCTCAAGGCCCACCATGGGACCCCAGGCACCGCCACTTGGGTCACGAAGACGCCCGCGGCTCCGACAGTCCTTCTACTGGGGCAGTGCAGACGGGACGTTGAGGACCACTGCCGGCGCCATGACACCTGCACTGCTCGAAAAGGACCCCCAGGCCAGTCACACGCCCTCCAGCAGTACCAGGTCGGTGGACCCATGGAGAGGGTCGCTGTGGATGTCTTAGGCCCCTTTCGCGCCAGAGAAGGGAAACCGGTTCGCCCTGGTGGCCCTTGACTACTTCACGAAGTGGCCGGAGGCGTACGCTCTGCCAGACCAGGAGGCAGAGACGGTCGCTGAAGCACTGCTGGAGGGGTTCTTCAGCCGGTTCGGGATCCCCCAGGAGCTCCATTCAGACCAGGGGCGCAACTGAGTCCCGGTCTTTGCGGAGATGTGTCGGCGCCTGGGGATCCGAAGACCCGACCACCCCTCCACCCGCAGAGTGATGGATTGGTTGAGCTGCTTCAACCGCGACGCTGGCCGCACAGCTGGCTGTGACCACCGCAAGCCACCAAAAAGACTGGGACACCCACCTGCCTCTTGTGTTGATGGCCTGTCGTTCAGCTGTGCAGGACTCCACTGCCTGCACTCCAGCTCTGCTCATGCTGGGTCGTGAGCTCCGCACGCCAGCGGAGATGATCTTCGGCCGCACCTCAGACACCCCCAGTGTGCCCCCAGGTCCAGAGTACGCCCGGAGGCTGCAGGACCAGCTGGAGGTAGCCCACCACTTTGCCCGGGACCAATTGCAGGCTGCTGGTGTCAGGCAGAAGCGGAACTACGCACCTCAGGGCTCGGGCCGCCACTTCATCGCCGGGAGCTTGTTTGGATCTTCAGCCCCAAGAGAAAGCGAGGCCGCTGCCCCAAGCTGGACAGCCACTGGCTCGGGCCCTGCCAGGTCCTGGAGCGGATCGGGAGGTAGTGTACCGGTGCAGCTTCCACCTAGAGGGCGCAAAGTGGTCCTGCACCGGGACCGCTGGCCCCTACCGGGACGGAACCCAGCACAGACTGACACAGCGACCCCTGACAGTCCCCTCTTGCCTCCTGCTGATTCACCCTGTCCTGTGAGTCCCTCACCTTCTACCCCAGTTCCTGACAGCCCCTTTCCTGGGAGCTCCACACCCTTAGACTCTATCAGTCCATCTGCTGTGGCTGACGGGGAATCGGCGCCTGTGAGGAGACCACGGCCGCGAACGACATCGCCGGCTTCCGGGCCGCTGAGACTTTGCCCTCCCTCGAGGACGAGGGACTAAGGGGGCTGTGTAACGACCCGGACAATTGTATTGTTGCAGGACTTGTTGTCTGTCCCGTTTGTCTTGTCTATCTTTTATGTTATGTGTATTGTAAGGGGAACGGGTCACGCCGCTAGTTAGCAGCGGAAAAGGGGACTGCAGCCCGTGGGTCGATTGGTTGAGCCGGACAGCGGCGGAGAGGAGGAGAGGTTATATAAGGTGGTGCATGAGTGACAGAGGGAGGAGAGACTGAGAGTGAGAGAGAGTGACAGCGACTTGAGAGAAAGCGATAGATAGCAATAGAGGATAAATAAGGGTTTGTTGTTTTACTGGCGTGAATTCCGGCCCCTGACAGGAATTCCCTGTGTATTCCAATAAAAGTTTGAGACCGGGAATTCCACACTATCTCCGTGAGTCCTGCTTCATAAACCTGACAAAAACGCTACAATACTGTAACTTGTTTTACATGCCAGTGCAACAGTATGTGTGTGGTTATGGTTCTGATTAACAAAACAAAATGAATGTATTTGTACAGCTGGAAATTGAATGAAATTGTACTGCATCGTATGCAACACTAAAATGTTTGGTTTACTGGTTATCAATTGGTGCACTGTTTAGTTTATTTATTTGTTTTATTTTTTTGATAAAGCAGCACTGTTTAAGACTTTTCTTTTAAATTTGAATTAATACAATGAATTTGTAAAAGCCAATTCAGCAGGAACTATTGTCTAAGTATGGTTTAGGAAATAAATGTTCAGTAAAGCAGATATGTTCTTGAACTTGTTTGGGTACTTGATAAGCTAAAATAAAATACTGGTAGTTTAATACAGATGTGATGTGCTCTGTTAATTATTACTTTTTAAATTTTGAAAAACGAATAGTTTCTAGCAGTTTAACTAAAAACGAAAAACAACACTGTAAAATTATTAATGGAATAAAATGTTGCAAACAAGAGTTATTTCGAAAGTAAACCTGTGCATCTTTCTTTATTTATTAGTGTTGAGCATGTAGAAAAAACATTAATTGTAAAAAAGTATTTTAAACACAAAAAGGTGGGAGGGAGGGAGGCTTTTATGCCAACGTGACCTATAAAGCGATTTTTATGGTACTATTCTTCATGGACGCCAGGTGGTATTGGGCAGCTTTATCCCATGGTATTTCACAGAGAAGATTTAGCTTCTTTTTTCAAATACAGAAAAGCTGAGAATTCAAAAGCACATTAAATAAATGGCCCTATCAAAAAATTGTAGTTGGCTATTGAGAGACAAAACACCATCATTCAACAGGTACAGTGTGTTGTGAAAGTCTGTCTTATTAATAAATATTTTATATCATAGTTGTTGTTTTTTTGCAAAACAGTATTTATTTAAAATCATACATAGCACTTACACATTAAAAGCATGCTCTATTAAAATACAATACATATTTTGGAAAGTTATAAATATAGTTTAACTACAAAATAAATAACCACAATCACTGACATATACTTTTATCACAAACGTTTTATGGAGGGAGTAATTGTATGCCTACATCAGAAAAAGGATATTACCAAACTAATAAGTTTCTAAAAGTGGAACAGGAAAATCAAAATGAAATATATTCTGTGTCGTTGCCATTTCCTTATCTCCCACCTGAAGTCTTTTATATTGGATGAAGGAGCATTCAAAGACAATTGCTGTCCTCAAGCAAGGGAACTTAATTTCTTTTTTTCTTCCATTATATCACAGAAGAATTAGTTTATTCTCATGACAGTCCGCAACAGTTTCTCATCACAAGATATTAATGATTATGGTGTAACTCATTTTCACTCTCTGTTAACGAAATAAATGTACATGCTGCGGATTGTCATCACCCATGTTCTTTCTCTTGGAAGTGTATTCATGATTATAGTTCTATTTAATTTACTGGTGAGATACCTCCATTTTATAAAACAAACTGCTAACAATTTAATCCCACAAATCCTGCCTGTCAAAACATAAGCAATTTCCATCCGTCATAATGAATGTGGAAAGCTGCCATTGCCTTTTCTATCGATATCCTTAAAATACATACAGTTATATTTTTGGTTGTTCATTTTAGCTTTATAACTAAATTGCTTTTGTTGATGCAGTACACTTCAATGACAATACAGTGGCAACACAATGTCAACTGCAATGGCATGAGTCATTGATAGAAATGGCAAAATACACAGCCTAAATAATCAGCTCATTTTTGCTTGAACCTGTGTTTTTAATATTTTTGTTCTTAACTCTTAATACATTCCTCATTGGTCTTTTTCTAAGAGATAATAATTATTTCCACAAATTGTAATAAAAAATATATGATTTTTTTTTTTAAATAGGTCTCAAATATGCATTACAGAATATATATATACACTTTTATACACGTACATTATGAGAAATGGAGTATTTTTTCTTCTCATCTTCCTTACCTGGACTACTGGCTCCTCTGCTCACCTCAGGTTTTACTTTTGCAAAACACTTTTTACATCAGAAGGCTGTTATAACATAACAGGCTTGCACTGTGAGTGGACATTAGTTAAGAAAATAACTGCTAGATTCAGCAAATAATTGATAAACAAATAAGAGAATGTAGTTTCAATGAAAATAGATGAAACATGGAATCTTAAGTAATAATGTATGAATGCTAGTGGACCATATCCACTCATTTATTTCATGTCAAGCTGAGACACTGTGATGTCTAGTGTCTGCTTACACCTGTGTAGTTGGTGTGACAAATTCCATAAGTGTACTTTATACTTCATAGTCTTTAAGAAATGAATAATTTGAACAGAGGTAGGTGATGTCACAGATGACGTCTGAATATGTCCATGGACTTTAAAAAAGTGTACCGTCCGTAGTTGTAGCTTACTACAAAGATAAGAAATAAAAGAAAATATATCTAAAAAGCTTTACCATCACTGAAAGAAACACTGCTTCAAGCAAACCACTCCATGAATAGAAAATAGTTTATTGTTTGTACGTATTAAAGAAATAATATTTATTGCTTTATAACATTTAACTCGAACTGTGGCAAAAAAAAAGTAGTAGTCTAAAGAAGAAAACGGTCTTGTGCGTGTTTCGTTTAAGGGTGCAACAAATAAAAATAGGAATAATACATATACTAAGGCTGTGTGGTCCAGTGGTTAAAGAAACAGGCTTGTAACCAGGAGATCCGCGGTTCAAATCCCACCTCAACCACTGACGTATTGTGGGACCCTGAGCAACTCACTTAACCTCCTTGTGCTCCGTCTTTCAGGTGAGACATAATTGTAAGTGACTCTGCAGCTGATGCATAGTTCACACACCCTAGTCTTTGTAAGTCGCCTTGGATAAAGGCGTCTGTTAAATAAACAAATAACTAATATTTGATACTGTAATTGATTCATTTTAAATTATTCAGTGCTGTGTGCAAGTGTTCAATATATGATGTCAGTGGAGCGTCTTGAGGCATGTATTGTTTTGTTTTTTTTGGGCAAATATGTTTAGTGTTATTTTTTTTACTATTTACTTAATATGCAATAGTTTTCGACAAGTTCAAATTTGACTATAAAGTCCGGTCCTGTGAAAGTCTTGAGATGTGATTTATAGCTGGAATTGAGTAGATTTGTTTAGACGATAACAAACCACTCCCCCTTCTCAACCCACTTGTAGTCAACAAGTGATAGCTGCTTTTTGAAGGGCGAAAAGGTCTTGGGTTTGGTTTTGGTTCCGGTTCCACGAGAGTTTGCTTGGAATTTTGCTTGTGTTTTATTACCATGAATGCTTTCGCGTCCTCGTTCGCTAAGTGCTAACTTTGATTTGGTCCGGCCCAAAGTTCAACATTTTCAATACACTGGAGAACTGAAAAATATTTAGTTTAAAAAAGAGTCCTCTTTGACGTGAATAATAAGGCTAGATTTCAATTTAATGCATGGCTTCAGGTAACATTAATGCGACTTCTGGTTGAACACAGGGGTCACAAATGGAGATTAGATAAAGGGGCATTCAGAACAGAAAATAGGATGCACTTTTTTACACAGAGAATTGTGAGGGTCTGGAACCAACTCCCAAGTAATGTTGTTGAAGCGGACACCCTGGGATCCTACAAGAAGCTGCTTGATGAGATTCTGGGGTCAATAAGCTACTAACAACCAAACGAGCAAGATGGGCTGAATGGCCTCCTCTCGTTTGCAAACCTTCTTATGTTCTTATGTTCTTTTTGAAACGTGGAGTTGAAAAACAAATCGGGACACAAGTATGCAGCAAAACTGCAGTACAGACAGCAAACAGGTTCAGACAAGCAAGGTATTCCATCACCCACCCCTGAGTAGCTTCCAGGCTCTAATTAAATAGCCCCACAGAGAAACACAGTTGAAACATTGGAAATGCTGTACCCAATCAGAAGCCCAGCCCGGTTAGCTGCCCCCTGCTTCTTACAGATGCACCCCTCAGTCCCTTGTCCACTTTTCTTGTGCTGGTAAAAGGTCACCGCTGGTGCAAAGTTGCATCCATTAGTTTAGGTAGGGCAAGCTCATTTGCAAAGTCCCCTGCATTGCCCTCACATGTAAGTCTTGTGTGCTAGCAGTTAATTTCTGCGCTCCAGCTTGCAGAGCATGGTCCGACACGCATAAACAGTGCCGAACAACAATCTGGCCACAAACTCATGCTTCTGACCATGCTCGTTGTTGCAACTGTCACACAAATTGTTGTTAATACCATTCACTATGACGCTTCAACATTTGCAAACTTTTTAAGCATCCAAACATATGCATGTTCAAACTGTGTTGCTATTTTATTCATACAGTAATCAAAACCGGAGTGCAGTTTCCTATCTTTAATGTATAGTACCTTGTCGTCATTGTTATAGTCTATACTATACAAGTAAATGTAACTGTATGAAAGACTGGTGACAACTAGGGTCTAAGTTCAACATTATGTCCTGATTTGTTTTGGGAGAAAGTTCTAAAAAGTTTGTAACCAAAACACACCACAAAAAATAATGAACCACCATTACTCTAGTATCCCACTCTGTATGTCTGTTAGGTAATAAGTGCATAATTGGTATGCATGATAGTTAGTCAGTATTTTCGAAATAATAAATGAAATAACAGTATGCATACTTATTGAAAGCATAGGTACATTTACTGATAGATTTAATCTTACATATACCCCTAGAGTCTGCGAGAGCGGGAGCGGAAGATGACTCAACGGTGGACAACACGGTTAAGGACTTAGGAACGGAAACAGATTTGAGTATGGAGAGTACTTCACAAAAGACTAGTTCAAGATCTGCAGTTAGCAAAGACATGGAACTCCAGGTTTGTGTCTGCGGCTGAAGCAAGGTGACAACGGTCAGGGTTTTGAAGATTCATCAAGGGAGAATGAAATGCTTGAGGGAGAAGGGACAAGGGCCTCGCATTGATCAGTACTTCTTACGAAGTCAGTCAAGTCAGTCAAATGAAATCCAGCAACAGGAAGCAAACCACAGTTCGCAGGATATCAGCACCCCTGTCAGACGTGAGGAGGACTTGCATGGACACCGTTAGTGATGAACCAAATGATCCTTGTGAACCCGGTCAGACAAACCAGCGTAAGAGAGAAAAGAACCTCAACGGGCACAAGCCTGGAGTAAAATGGCCAAGAGCTTGTGAGAAAACTGCATGGGACACAGTAAACACAGATCTCTGCTTTGCATTGGAAAGGTTAAGTGGAACAGTTGAAAAGAAACTGGATAAATTTGGGGACATCATCTACGCATATGGAAGCGAGAAGTTTGGAGTTGAAAAATAGAAGGAAAAAGTACAAACTATTCCTGGAAAGTCTAGACGGCAGCAGGAGATTGAACGCTTAGTTAGAGGAAGGAGACAGCTGAGGAAGCAATGGAGAAGAGCAGAACAAAGTTAGAAGGAGGGACTCAATCTCTTACAAAGGGTCATAAAAGATAAGCTTGCAACATTGTGCAGAGCTGAGTGCCTACGGAAACGCTACAAAAAGAAGGAGCGTGCGAGAACTAACTTTTATAAAGACCCATTCAAATTTGTAAAGAAGTTATTCACCAGTGAGAAGAATGGCACACAAAAAGCATCTAAGTTTGAGCGGGAGAGATATTTGGAGGAAACACATACAGATTCAAAAAGGCAGGAGCCTATGTCAGTTCCGTCAGACATCCCACCTATCAATCCACCAGAATACCAAATGGAGGACTGTGCAACTAAGTGGAAAGAAGTAGAGCAAGCTGTGAAAAAAGCAAGGGCGTCATCATCTCCAGGACCTAATGGAGTTCTGTACAGAGTGTACAAGAGTGCTTCAGGAGTTCTACGAATCCTGTGGAAATTGATGAAAGGGGCATGGGAAAAACAGGTTGTACCAAGAGAATGGCGCCGAGCAGGTGGAGTCTTTATACCTAAAGAAAAAGATTCTACAAGCATCAGTCACTTTTGCCCTATTTTCCTATTAAACGTAGAAGGCAAGATTTTCTTCAGCATTATTGCTCAGAGATTGTCAACTTACCTATTAAAGAACTGCTTCATTGACACTTCAATACAAAAAGCGGGCATTCCATGTTTCCCAGGATGCTTAGAACACATCAATGTGATCTGGCAACAAATTCAATCAGCTAAAAAGGAGAGGAAGGAGCTCCATGTGACATTCCTGGATTTGGCTAATGCATATGGTTCAGTGCCACATGAACTACTTTGGGCAGCATTTGATTTTTTCAGTGTACCGATGACAATAACAAATTTAGTGAAAGCCTACTTTGGAGATTTGCAATTTAGTTTTTCAACTTCAGAATTCAGTACTACATGGTAATGCCTAGAAGTTGGAATAATGGCAGGATGCACCATTTCTCCACTGGCTTTTACCATGGCAATGGAAGTAATCATTAGGGCATCAAAATGGGTAGTGGGAGGAGAGCGCTTGGCTTCTGGAATGCGACTACCACCAATTCGAGCATACATGGATGACATGACAACCATGACTACAACAGTAGCCTGCACTAATCGGTTATTGGGCAAATTAACCAATAACATTGAATGGGCATGGATGCAATTCAAGCCCACTAAATTAAGGAGCATTTCTATAATTAAAGGTAAAGTAGTAGATAAAACATTCTTCATTAATGGTGAGGCAATACCAACAGTGTCTCAGAAGCCACTGAAGAGTCTTGGGAGATGGTACGACAAGGATCTAAAGGACACAGTTTGTGTGGGAGAAGTTAGACAACAAGCAGTGAAAGGGTTGAAGAGCATAGACAGCAGCACTTTACCAGGCAAACTAAAACTCTGGTGCTTTCAGTTTGGTCTACTGCCGAGGTTGCTGTGGCCACTGACTGTGCACGAGGTTTCTTTGACAACAGTAGAGAAGCTGGAAGCTTTAATCAGTTCACACATCAGGAAATGGTTGGGAGTTCCACGCTGCCTCAGCGTGGAATACTGCAGCTACCAGTCTTCGCTCTGACCGAGGAGTTTAAGTTCACCAAAGTCCGACTGGAAATGACATAAGTAGAGTCACACGACAAATGCGTAAGGGAGGCAGCACCTGTGTTAAAAACTGGAAGAAAGTGGGCGGCAAAGAAAGCTGTGGAGGATGCAAAGGCTGCCCTTCGAATTGGTGATATCATGGGGCAAGTTCAGCACGGAAGAAGGGGTCTTGGTCTCAGTTCAGCTGCTCCTACATGGCACAAGGTAGCCCCAGCTCAAAGGAGGAAGCTGGTAGTCAACGAGGTGCAAAAGCAGGAGGAGAGGATGAGGTGTATAAAGGCCATTTCCCAGGCCAAGCAGGGAGAATGGATGAGATGGGAGAGTGTGGAACAACGCAAGATTGGCTGGCAAGACCTATGGTCAATGGAACAGAGCAGGATCAGTTTCCTTATCAGGTCAACATATGATGTTCTCCCATCACCACAGAACCTAAATCTCTGGGTAGGAGAGGATCCCTCATGTCCTTTGTGTTCATCACCTGCAACATTAAGGCACATTTTGACAAGATGTAAGGTGGCTCTTAGCCAAGGATGGTTTACTTGGCGCCATGACCAGGTGCTGCAATGTTTGGCCTTAGCATTGGAAGACAAGCGTAACATGACCAATAAGTTGCCACCTGTTCCATCAAAACATTACACACAAAAGACAACATTCCTCCGCCCAGGAGAGCAACCACCAAGAAAAGGTGTTAAAACCAATCCTCGCCCAGGAAGTGGAAGCTGCTAGAGACTGGAAAATGCTGGAGATGGAGAGTCCCAGTGGAAGTGGGTTGTCGAGGATTTGTGGCACACTCTACAACCCGGTTTCTCAGAGACGTCGGATTCAGTGGCCAAGAGTTGTGTCGCACAGTGAAGAACTTATCTGAAGCAGCAGAGAGGAGCAGCAACTGGCTGTGGTTGAGACGGAAAGATTCTGGCTGGGGATCTCAAGCACAATAGAAAGGAAAGCAGATGTACGGGTAAGTAAGCTGGGCTGAGTTGAGTGGGGCATGGAGGGGGGTGATGCTGGGATGCCAGAATCACCGTCGAGCCCTCTTGAGGTGTTGTGGGCTAGTCGGCGAAACACCGAGGATGGAAAGTGCCCACTTGAAGACCCCAGTGATGTACTCTACTTAGCTCAATCCAGACGGTTGTCATGCTGATGCATGGGGGAGACCGCACTGTGGTTGATCCCCGGAGCCAGCATCGCAGCCGTTGTGTGTGCTGATGCGCTAGGGAGGCAATAAGCTGATCCCTGGAGCCAGCATTACACTTCAGCCATCAACACCAGACAGAAGGATATCTACATCATCATATGGAAGGAAGCGCAGATGGATGGAGACACATATGGATCACATTAGTTTACTTAGTTGGTGCTTATCTTGGTGAGAGCCAAGTTCAAATCAGCATGAAGTTTTAACATCTACTCTCATGTAATGGAAAAATCATTTTTAGGGGTAGTGTGCCTGTGTGATGTTAGACGAAGGGGGAGGAGTCTCTGGAGCATGACATTGTGACAGGGAGGCAGTGGTGCAGCCTGCCTCGATGCACAAAGGGCCGCACATAGCCACATGAAAATCCCAAGAATGTGGGGTGTAAATTGGCTGCCCAGCCCTTAAACTGAGTATAAAAGTCCTCTGTTCATTTAAGCAGGGTTGGTGAACCAGGAGGGCGCAGAAGGTGCTGTCCGTGTTAGAACATGTGAAACAGAGTGCTGAAGTGGGTGCGGAGCTGTCCAGGTAATGAACGTGAGAAAGATGGCCTGAAAATCGTCCCATTGAGCTGGAGGGACAACGTGACATCCTGGGTATACAGCGTCTGAGTAGCACAAGGAAAAAGGGAAGGATCCCTCTCAGTTTGTTGAACTTTGTTTTATGTCTTTTATTTAGTCTTTGTGGACAGTTTTCTTTTTAACAGCGCTCTGGATATTTTTTCTGTTTGTTGAAAAATTAAACAATAAAGCTCCAATTGTTATTGATACATACCTTGGTCGACTCAGTTAGTCCAGCAGCACACTGTGATAGACATTTTATAGCTTTATTATTTATAGGAAAAATGGAATCCATGGCCACACTAAACCGTTTATTTTAAAACTACACATGACCATGGCATATACAATTATACTGTAAGGTACATCACTTTAAGAACCAACTTCTTAATATGATATAGTGATAAAAAAATGATACCTATAATTAGACTGAGCTTTGGAAACAATGGGCTTCATGTAGGATTCTGATCTTAAATGAGGAGGTGAAGAAGAAACAGTTAATAGGATGCAGATAGATATGAAGGTAAGAGCTTTATAGGTCATCAAAACGTGATCATCTAACCATCTAATCTTGAGTCTGAGACAAATCATAAGGCTGTATGGTACATACAATTCTCATCTAATCTAATAACAAAAGGATGACTTAAAGCAATGCACATTGCTCTGTAGGCTTTATCAGCATTACAAAGCATCCAAGTGACTTTACTGCCATCCTGTAGGTTTCAATAAAATACTATAATTATGTTTTCTTCCATGAAGGAAGACTGACAACAGCCTTGGCTTACTGCATAACACTTGTTTATTTTCCAGTCTTGTGTATTATATGGCTGATACCCCTAACTGTGTTATGCTGCTGCTTCTAAACTGCCTTGAGACATGAAATCCTAACAGCAATACAGACTGCAGTTGTGTGTGTGTGTGGGTGTGTGTGTGTGTGGGTGTATACACCTATGCTACAGCCCCAGAGGACCATGATGATGGATGTATCTTGTGTCATCTGGAAAGAGTGGCATGTTCTGTCTTACCTGATGCATATATGATGCATATAATGTCTTACCATAGCATAGCATAGTGCAGAGTTTGTTTGATTGAAAATATTTTCAATAAATAAAAAAAATAAAAAAATAATATATATATATATATATATATATATATATATATATTCACTGCACAAGACTATGTTAATGCAGCAGTAAGGGCTGAGCTCATCGCTGCAAAAGTAAGGAAATGTGGCATTAGGGTTTTTAACTCTAACTCGCCATTGCCACCCCCACACAAGCAGACTAGACCATTCCAGAACCTTAATTTTATTCTTCTTTAACCAATCTGAAGTAGATTTTGGATCGTGTTGGAACGTCCAGTTGTGCTTTAAACCAGGTTGTGTAGCAGAGGGTTTCAGATGATTGGCCAATACCTTTTGGTATGCTATGGAATCCATTTTACCATGTACTGGAACTAAATTTTCCTGTTCCATTAGTATATTTGTAACCTTAATAGTAGTGCAATTTGTGATTATGTATTTTGTCTTCCATGTACTTTAGTACTATTTTAGGGACCCTGTGGTTTTCAACCACCTAGAAAAATATAATTTCTGAAAAGTAAAAAAAAAAGAATATAATCCAGAAAACAGAGGCAACAAACAGGTTTGACGATGAGTGCACACAAATCATCCCTTCAATTTATATTTTGTGTGTGTCTCTGAACATGGTATCAGTCTGTAAATTTTGTGTGTGCACACATAATTGCCTGCACATACAGTACTGGATGTAGTCTGTGTGTAAAGTAGGGCATGTGTGTCCTTTTGGACTGCATTTAAAGAGCGGTGAACTGCGTTGCTGTATTATATGCTTCAAGCAGTTGCCTGTGCCTGCAAAGTCCTCATCAAGCTGACAAGACTGATCACTCAAGACAGGGTATAATTGAACAGATATGCACTGCTCTGGGCACCATGAACATAAGAGGATGATTATGCACCTGCCTTTTGTGATTCTGTTATTCAACTCTGTTTAAGCCAAAACCTCACATCATAAAACACATTTACTTATTTTGCTTTTGTTTAAGAAAATGTATAGAGAATAAGCCTGGTGTGAGCTCTATTGTGCTCTTGCAGTACTGTATCAATGTTTTTTATTCAATGATTAGAATATGCTTAATAAACACATCAGTGAACTGAATTCTTTAAAAGAAAGTGCTTTGCCAGCTACATGGTACATTAAGTTCAAGGCCACAGCAGTCCTTGCCATTCGAGTATTGTGACAGGTAAAGCAAAGCAGTCCTTGTGGCACTGTGGATGTAGAGGAAGTAAAGCAATGCTTGTAGATACATTGAACAGTGCCTCAGGTTAATGGGGTATGATAAAATAAACTGGGCCATTCACGACAACTTTATGTTCCAACCTTTTGCATTGTTCAGCTGATTACACAGTCCATTAAACATGGTATCAGTCTGTAAATTTTTGGATACAGTCTTTTTTTTTTACATTGTTTCAAAAGGTAAAAAATAAATAAGGAATACAAAAATAACCTTTGCAAAATGAAATATAACCTAACAGAACTTTAAAGACTTTAAATTAAATATTTGTTATTCTTTAGTTTGTAACTTTAAAAACGGTGTATATAGTGGTTTGCAGAAGTATTCACCCCCTGCAAAGTTTTGTTGGCACCTGAGCATACTCCATGACACTTTCAAATTAGACTTTATATGTAGAATCTACACAAACTACTCCACATTGATAAAGTTAAAAAATGCATACAGAATATAAATAAGTAAGATTTACAGAGAAAAACAGATTAATCTCAGTTGCATAAGTATTCAACCACTTTGCTACTGCAGCCCTAAATCAGCTCAGGTGCAAATTATTTATTTGAAAGGTCACAAAATTAGTGAAATGGTTTCAGCCTGTGTGTACTCAAAGTGGTTAGACTTGTAGATAATTTCCCTCAGGTGTAAAAAGACTTTCAAGCTGCAACTCACATAGTGATCCAACAAAGCAACCATGAAGACCAAGGAGCTTTCAAAACAAGTCAGGGATAAAGTGGTAGAGAGGCACAGAGCAGGAGAAGGGAACAAGAACATTTCAAAGATGCTGATTATCCCTCTCAGCACAGTAAAGTCCATCATGAAGAACTGGAAGATGCATCATACTACCCAGATCTGGTCGCCCTCCCAAATTGAGCAGCCAGGCAAGCAGGAAACTGGTTTGGGATGTCACTCTGAAGCCAACAATGACCTTGAGAGATCTGCAAAGTTCTGTGCCTGAGATGGGAGTCAGTGTTCACACATCAACAATAAGCCCGTCCCTACACAAAGCTGGCCTGTATGGACGGGTGGCAAGAAAGAAGCCTCATCTTAAAGCACTATGGAGTTTACGAAAAACCATGTAGATGATACTGCAGACATGTGGATAAAGGTTTTGTGGTCAGACAAGACAAACATTGAACTTTTCGGGCTAAATTCCAAGCGTTACGTCTGGCGCAAGCCCAACACTGCACATCACCCAGTCAACACCATCCCAACTGTCAAGCATGGTGGTGGCAGCATCATGTTATGGGGATGCTTCTCTTCAGCAGGGACTGGGAAGCTTATCAGGATAGAGGGGAGAATGAATGGTGCAAAGTACAGGCGAATCCTTGAGGAAAATCTGTTTGAGTCAGCCAAGACTCTGAAACTGGGGAGTAAATTCACATTTCAGCAGGACAATGACCCACAGCACAAAGCCAAAGCCACACTGGAGTGGTTGAACAAGAAGAGAATTAATGTTCTTGAGTGGCCCAGTCAACGTTCTGACTTGAATCCAATAGAAAATTTATGGCGAGATTTGAAGATTGCAGTCCATCACTGATCCCCAACAAACTTATCAGAACTGGAGCAATTTTCCCGTGAAGAATGGGCAAAAATGTCACCATCCTACTGTGCAAAGCTAGTAGAGACCTATCCAAAAAGACTCATAGCAGTAATTGCTGCAAAAGGTGCTTCTACCAAGTACTGACTTAAGGGGCTGAATACTTATGCAACCAGTAAATTTCATTTTGTATATTTTCTTTGCAAGTTTTGCTGACATTTAACCTCCTCCTCCTCCTCCTCCTCTGTAACCACTACGTAGACCTTTGAATAAAAAAAGTTTGAAAAACTGTGCATACATTATTTGTAATTATATATATATATATATATATATATATATATATATAGTAAATATGGACTGGAGAGGAGGGCTATAGTGGAAAATTATTGAACCGAGGGAAGGCTATTGTTACCGACAGGGGGATACAATAATGCCCAAAGCTGCAGGCATTGCACCCTGGATGTAACAATAGTCTTCCCGAGGGGCATTTCACTGGTTGCCTACAAGGGCTTGGAGAGGAGGCGAGATTGGGAGTGAGATATTGAGAGTGAGACGAGTTTGAGAGGGATGGCGAGATTGAGGGATGGAGTTTGGGAATAGTGCTTAGTAACATTGAGGTTAGATACTGATAGCAGGACGAGATAGGGTAGCATGCCACGAGAAGAGCAAAGGGTTAGATATATACACTTTCCGCTGGGTCAGGCAGCATCCTCTGACTGCTGGGCATTTAGTGGAGCAAGAGACAAGAAGGGGACGTACAGGACAAAAGGACAGATCCTTCGCAACTCAGTGCAGCATCCTCAGGTAGCTAAGCTGGCAGCTGGGCAGCGTGGAGAGCTTAGGAAAAGTGTCTCGGGTCCATTTTGGAGAGACGAAGACAGAGAACCCCCCCCCCCTCGGTCGGGGCCCGCTCGGCAGGTGGAGGCTCGGCTTACTGCATGAGGGGGCTGAAATGGTCCTGGCTGAAATGGAAATGGCTTAGCGCATAAGCAGCACAAGAATAGGATGTGGCCGGGGGTCCCCTCAGGCCGGCGAGGAACAGTCGGGCGGCAGTGGTTGACAAGAGGCCGACCCGGACAGCCAAGGGAATGAGACTCACTCCACCCCCCACCCCCCCCCCCCCCGAGGGAGCCCTTGTGCGGACAGTGCAATATAGAAAGGAGCAGAGGTGGGGTTGAGGAGGAACAAAAAAACAAACACAGACAAGGAGGTGGAAGTAGTGCTGGGTTAAAGTAGAAAAGAGAGAGCGATAGACAGGAGGGGCAGCCAACAACATACGTGGAGCTGCGCTGGACATGCCCTAATAATTGACGAGGTGAGCGCTGCATTGTGTGGTTGGCTGGGAATGCTAAATGGGGCTGAACTGGGATCAGCTTCCACCCGGAAGAGATCGGTGGGCGCTTCCCGGGGCAGGACATTATATATATATATATATATATATATATATATATATATATATATATATATATATATATATACACAGAATATATTTTTATAATCCAGGGCTGGCAATGGAACGTGAAACAAGCAATGTGATTGGCTGAGCAAGGTTCCAGTTGTCCATATATTGGATGGATACAGAGTTGGAGCCTCATCACATTATTAGAAATCACTGCGCTGCCTCACAGAATTTAAAGTAACCGTAAACAAGATGGCTACGATTACTTTAAATTCTGTGAGGCAGCGCCCGGGAATAGCCGGACAGCTGGAACCTTGCTCGACCAATCACACACCTATAAAACTGAGTGACCAATTACCAGCAGAAAAATCCCCAAAATAGTAAGTAGACATGCCGATTTCGATGAAGAACAATTAACTAGAAGAGCAAAACATAAAATAATGTATTTTTAGCTAAAGAAAAGCACAAAAGACTCTGAATTAGATTTCACAGTGGGGTAATTCCCACTTAGGCCTCCTGGCAAACAAGGTTGTTGGTCCTACTAGTCATCAGTGGATAGTGCAGTAGATTTAGGATTGTGTGTGAAATAATGGAGCTTTGCGAGGAATCTCACACACTGAAAGCCTGTATTGTTCCTCAAACTGAGATGTTAAACAAAAAGTTTTCATGTTTTTTTTAGTATCCCCTGGCTTTTACTTTTAAATAAACATTTCTAAACTCTAAATTGTAACAATTAAACAAGTTAACCTTTTTAAGCATCCATTGTGAGCATTAATGTACGTGTAGGTTTTAATTTTAAATACTTCTGACTGTAGATTGTGTGCTTCATTTATAAGTTCATATGCGAGAGCTTTTAAAACCTTCTGCTTAATTAGTATGCATAGCTGTGAAAGTAGGGGTAAAGGCAATTGCTTACCCTTAAGCTGTATAAAGCACACACACCAAATATAATTCGCCTGAGTGCTCTCCAGGTTTTACCATCAGTAAATTCAAGTGAAACTATTGCATTTATTTATTTATTTATTTTCTAAAGTTCAGGTCAGCATTAAGGTCTAAAATATGAGATATAAACAAAGATATGATGGTGTGAATTTGTGTACATTTATTTTTCCCCTAAATCTACTTTTGTTCTTAATTTACAATTATTAGTCTCTGATTTACCTTGAGGGCCTTATAACTCATTACAATATACCAAAGGAAATAAATTGTATGAAAGCAGCACACACTTAGGCTTTGACATCAAGGACACAAAGTTCAATGCATAATCATTAAATATGTAATTCCTACACTTCCTTCTCATTTGTTTAAACCTCTGTCAAACTATTTTGCTTTAGGGGCTGGAGAGGTCACAGCCTTGTCAATAGGGTGTAGGTCCACCAGGACATAGCCAGCGCACCAGTGATATGACTTTGTGTTTTTAATTGTTCTGAAGGCTTACATAATTCCTCAATATGGAAATTTGCAGGACGTTATTCTTGGGTCATCTGTTTGCACTTGTACTCTTTTGGTCCTTTCACCTCAGCAGTGTTTTCTGAGTCAAAGCATGTTACTAGCTGAAAGCATTGACAGGAAAGAAGCCAGTGAAGTGGTGGGGACAATTTCTCTCTCAAGGTAGTAAATGACAGCAGAGTTTTCCTTAACCTAGTGCAGCACCAGATATCATGTTTTGGAAAAAAAAAAAAAAACATGTGTGCTATTGTGGCAATTATAAGTAGTTTGTATCCGCTACGCCACTTCAATAAAATAAACAAAAATAATTAAATAATTAAAATTAAGCCCTAGTGCATACAATAACATTTCTAACTATAACCTATTAAGATAATATAATGCGAGTCCCAGCCAAGTCTCTCTGCCGGTCGGTGATTGTCCCCAATCTCGCAATACATGGTTAGACTGCTTCCAATCTCAGCAACGGCAGGGAGTCGATCGTCTCGTTAAAACTACAATAAAAGTAACACCAATAAAACAGCAGCGTTGTAATCTAAAATAGTTTAAAAAATACGAGTGCCAGCAAGCAACGTTTAAAAAATCTAGTAAACTAATTCCTAAACTGTTTAAATAATAAAATTGCACACTGAACTTCTGGGAGGGAGTGGCAGGTATATTCCAACTCCCTCTGACAGCTTCATGTAGCCTTGCTGCAGCCCACGGTTTCCCGGCGTCTCGTCTGTCCGTCCATCTGTCTGGTGCCTCGTCTGAGCAGATAGGAATCTCTGGGTTAAACCGGTGTCAATCGCTCCACGGTAAAACCCCTATCATAAGTTTTGTTTCCAATTGTAGCTGCCGCTTGTACCTGTCAGTCCTTGCTTTTCCTAATGTTCCAGAGTGTGCTTTTTTTTTAGACTCCCACACAAGCAGCTTCAGGTGCAGGTAATTAGGGCAAGTTTCTATAATTTAAATTGTCAATAAGCTCTTGTTAGTCCAGGGAAAAGCATTCTCAATTTACATGCAATAACAAAACAAAAAAAACTATCTATTCAAAAAATACAAATCAAAGTCACATGCAAATAATATAATTGTGATTAAGTGATTTAAAAAAAAGAAAAACAAACAAATAAGTGCTTAAATAACTGGACATGTCACACCTGTGATACTATAACATGTGTTTCTTTCAGAACTGCATATTTAAGACCTGTAACATGAATAGGTGTGCACGGCAGAGACATTTTATGGAACTATTTTGTTAGCTACAATTACTTTAAACTTTGCATAGCAACCTAGTTTACAAACATTCAGATTCCTGACAACCCTATTTTTAACACCTGTAATCACCTTAGATAAAGACATCTGCCAAATAAATAAACCACTTATGAATAGTAATAATAATAATAATAATAATAATAATAATCTTTATTTTATATAGCGCCTTTTATGTACCGTATTTGCTCAAGTATAAGTCGAGAAATTTAAACCCAGAACACAATCCTGAAGTTGGGGGGGTCGAATAATACACGAGCAAACATATGAACCGATCTATAATTTATAGTAAGTGCCTATATTTACTGATTGAGATGAGTGGCGGCAGCATGAACGCTATGGAGGGGCATAATAATAATTATTATTATAATAATAATAATAATAATAATAATAATAATAATAATAATAATAATAATGTTAAAAATAACAATCACATTACGTTTTCTATTGCGTGACCCTGCAGCATAGTGCTTCTGTGGGAAACAGCAGCACCTCCATTGTTGTGGGCAAATCCTTGTTGCCCTCGTTGCCAGAGCAAATGCTTCTAATTTCTCTCAAATCAAAATGCAAACATCTCAAGGTTTGTTTACATCCAGGAGCTGTCACGTAAAACACAGAAGCAGCTTCATTGAATTATAGCAGACCATACTGCCCCCACATTCCATTGATACATACTTCCATGTGGGCTAGGAAAGAAGTGGGGGTGGGGCTTGTATACTAAAATAATGCTATTGTTTGCTTGTGGCAGGATGGCTTGGGTGATGACGTCAGACCCGGAAGACAGTGGACACAGACAACAGACTGGGGTAATGAAAGTGCTGATGCGCGAGTTTAATCTACAAATAAAAGATTTAAACACAAAACAAAACACTCAAAATAAACAGCATGTGGGCCAAAACAAACAAACACGTTTAGTTTTCACAGCTTCATTCCGTGTACACACTCCTCCCGTGCAGCCAAAGCTGCAGGTCTTTTATATTATGGCAGAGGGATCAACTGGCTCTTAATTATCTCGTTAAGCCCTCGACCATAGTTTGCACGAGTTTAATAAATCTGTGTGACTGTCAGAGAATTAAATATTTACTAGCCGACAGTCACGCAGTCTCATGAGTAAAGTACAAAAATACAAATAACAACAGTAATAGCGGACAGCTTTTCGTCCACCCTGCATTTTAAATAATGATAATACAAAACATGTACAATGGCAGGGAGTACCCTGTCACAAGGCTATACAAAAAAAACATGTACCGTATTGTAATATGCATACAAAATGACACGCCTGGTAGTTCTAGGTAGAAGTGATTATAAAATTGTTATTTTTACAAATCTGCCGCTCAAACGGCGTCAAGATATCTAATACATACATAGTTAGGGGAAAAAAAATGATACCCGAATCTTGCCCTGACAATGGGTGTTCGACTTTTACATGAGGTCGACTTTCAATCGAGCAAATACGGTAAAACATCTCATGGTACTTTTCAATTAAAACACATCAACACACATAAATACAAATTAAATAGGTGAAACACCAATGTAAAGTCATGCGTTTTTAGTTGTGCTTTAAAAATACCAACACTTCCTGAGTCCTTGATTACCTTGGGGAGAGTGTTCCAGAGCCCAGGTGCTTAACTGCAAAAAGCCCTATCATCCATAGAATGGACCCTGGTTTTGGGGACACTTAAAAGTCCAGAGGCCGCAGATCACAAGTTATGCACAATAGTGTAATTAGTTAATAGGTCTGAAATGTAACTTGGAGCTAAACCATTCAAGACCTTATAGGTCAACAACAACATTTTAAAAGCAACCTACTCTTAACAGGCAGCCAATGCAGTGATACCAGAACAGGTGTTATATGTTCACAGGATTTATTATTATTATTATTATTATTATTTATTTCTTAGCAGATGCCCTTATCCAGGACGACTTACAATTGTTACAAGATATCACAGTATTTTTACATACAATTACCCATTTATACAGTTGGGTTTTTACTGGAGCAATCTAGGTAAAGTACTTTGCTCAAGGGTACAGCAGCAGTGTCCCCCACCTGGGATTGAACCCACGACCCTCCGGTCAAGAATCTAGAGCCCTAACCACTACTCTGCACTGCTGCCCATGGTCTTAACCCATTTAGATCTAGTTAAGACCCAAGCAGCCGAGTTCTGAACATTTCCAGTAATGCATGAGCAGCATGCTTGGTTGCATGTAAGAATACATCTATGCAATAAATTACACTGGCAATTTAATAATTGGTGGGTTGCCTTGCCAAATAAGTCCCTGTTTGTTATTGGGTTGTATCACTGTGAGTAGAGTATGGGAGTGGTTAGTAAGGTGGCGGATATGATTGGGTTGGGATCATTAGGGAGTGGGGGAGTATTAAAATGGATGGAGCGGTCAGGGCTAGAGAAAGAGCAGAGTTGGTGCAGCCACTGACAAACTAGATGCTCCCATTGAGTCAGACATCTTATTCTCTGCATCCTATTTTGCATGGTATCGTGAACTGTATGAAACCACAAATATATTTAAAACCTAAACATGTGGCCACAGAGGTGTACTTTTATAATACACCAATCTGTTGACAAATCTCCGGACAAATAAAGACTACTACACAATACAATCTTGCATTGGTAACTAGAATGAGTATTATAAAACAGGTCAACACAGAAGAGTTGCTGCTCTGCTTGTGTTTTAACAATTGCTGTAAGGTGTTAAAAACAAACAAAAAAATACTAATAACATTTTAATACATTGCCATATTATGCTACAGGTGAAGGAGGCATAATTGCTTTTAATCTATTGTGGATATTTATCAAAATCTGACTTGTTTTAGTGAAATCCCAGATAAATGTTACTATCAAAATGAGAAACATCTGCCATTTTACCACGGGTAGCACTGATTCTGCAATGGTGATGAAATTGTCCTTGAGGGAAATTTGACCATTCCTTGGTCAATGCACATAAAAATTCTGGTCATTTCCAGAAATCTTTGCTTTACATTTGCATGTTTGAGGTTATTTTGCACACATTGCTCATGTGCTATATGCCACACAACAGTAACAGTGGCAATGGTTTTCAAAGCAAGGTACAGTGCTCACCCTTTATAAGGCAGCCCTTTATACTGCAGAACAGTCGTGGCTCCTATTTGCCCCATAATGCCATTATACTATAACTAGTATTCTCGTTATAAGGCAGAACACAAACAACATGGCTCCCAACTACAGCGTTATAAAGGGGGAGCTCTGTAACTTTATCAGTTTATTGGTGTCTAGTAGAAAGGCAATTGCTGATCAATGGCAGTGCTGGTGCTATTAATCATCATCACCAGGGATGTTTGGAATAGAATATGGACTGAGAATGTATATGATGAACATCAAGAGCACACAGAACAATCTATAGTGGCTTAGTGTTAACTGCTTCAATAGAATGAATATAACCAATAAGTCCTGGCCTTGACAATTTTATTATTACCAAAGGATGACACTTCATGCCACAGTTTTTATTGTTATTAATATTATTTTAATACCATCACTATAGGTGTTGCTTAAAGTGTTACTGTGCCACAAAAAGGTTCTTTAAAGAACCTTTTTGCCTGTGGCATCCTTTTTAGCAATTGTGACCCATTGTTGCAATACACAAATACATTGCTAGATACTGGTTCTGAATAAAATAACTGGGTGGGTGGAATACAATACAAAAGTAGTAGGAGACAATACAATAGTTTAATAATACATTATTGAAAATATATGTCCACATGTTTATTAAGGAACATAAGAGCACAGGAAATTAAAGAACAAGAAAAGGCCATTCGGCCCACTTATGTTCGCTCGCTTTGGTGCCAGAGTGGAAAAACGAAAACCTCTAACTAGGTTAGTAGGGGAAATGCAACTTCTGGGAATCCATGGCTAGATGGACAGCCCTTCATCCAGACGGCTAGCTAAATGTCCTATTGTGGGCACAGAGGTTATACAGTATTGTAAGCAATTAAAGAAAAAAAAAAAAAACTTCCCTTGGAATTCAAGACAATTAAGTGGTAGCATTGAATAATATAATATAACCAGAGGCACTTCAGATATAATAAGGTATGTAACACCAAGGGCTTCTAAATACCCATATGGTTCGTTGATAACAGGAATTGAAAATGGCCAGTTCAATTACAAAAGACTTTGCTATATTGCAATCTTGAAAAAAATATTTCCGATCAGTGAAGCATTTTAAAATTAGCAAATTGCATGCATCATCCTAATATGGCAATTTAGATAACATCATGACACTAAAACAGGTCTTTAATTAAAATGATCTAGGCTTTCCATAGAAAGTGAAAACTTTCTTCAGTTTAATTATGGTGTCCAAAATGCAAGATAAGCATTTTTCCACCTGAAATTGAAAACTACTTTAAGGCTCCTGGACAGAAAATACAAGGTAGGCATTGTGATACAATGAAAAAATGCATTCACATTTCATAGCTCAGAGGACAGTATCCATTACAGAAAGCAATAACATAATTACTACTGCATCAAGGATTTTAAAGAAAGAAATTGATTAACAATTATTATTATTAATAATATTATTATTAATACCAGTATTCTTAAGGGTTCCTATTTATAATAATAATTATAAGAAAAAAAAAATGTACTTGAGTAATTAAAATACCTACATAATCTACAGGTAACATGTTTTTTTGTTTTGAAGTGTACTTGTTTCAGCTCAGTTCAGTTATACTGTAGGTCTTGCAGCCTACCTGCTGTTCAACAAATAACATTATTACAGAGTTGCACAAAACAGTATGTTCAGTATTTGTAGTTATTTCAAAATATAATAATGTCCTTGTTGCTTATTGCTTAAATAAACTAAAGCCTGTTGTTTGTTGTTGCAACAAGGATCTGTAGTACTTACCATATAAATATGTTTTAGTCATCTTATGAACCAATAGAAAGTTTCATCCACCAGTCAAGCAGTTCCTTTCCAGGGCATTACCACACAACAACAAAATATTCAGATAGAATGACAAATGCACAAATTTGTTTTCTTTCTTTAACATTTGCCTAACTTCCAAATTATGTGATTATTATTATTTCCATTACATGAGAGTAGATGTTAAAACTTCATGCTGATTTGAACTTGGCTCTCGCCAAGATAAGCACCAACTAAGACGTAGCTTCACAGTAAACTAATGTGATCCATATGTGTCTCCATCCATTTGCGCTTCCTTCCATATGATGATGTAGATATCCTTCTGTCTGGTGTTGATGGCTGAAGTGTAATGCTGGCTCCAGGGATCAGCTTATTTTGCCTCCCTAGCGCATCAGCACACACAACGGCTGCGATGCTGGCTCGGGGATCAACCATAGTGCGGTCTCCCCAGCGCATCAGCATGACAAACCGTCTGGATTGAGCTAAGTAGGGTACATCTCTGGGGTCTTCAAGTGGGCACCTTCCATCCTCGGTGTTTCGTCGACTAGCCCACGACACCTCAAGAGGGCTCGACGGTGATTCTGGCGTCCCAGCATCACCCCCTCCGTCCCCCCACTCAACTCAGCCCAGCTTACTTACCTGTACATCAGCCTTTCTTTCTTTCTATTGTGCTTGAGATCCCCAGCCAGAATCTTTCCGTCTCAACCACAGCCAGTTGCTGCTCCTCTCTGCTGCTTCAGATAAGTTCTTCACTGTGCGATGCAACTCTTGGCCATTGAATCCGACATCTCTGAGAAACCGGGTTGTAGAGTGTGCCACAAATCCTCGACATCCCACTTCCACTGGGTAAACCCAGACTCTCCATCCTCGCTGTTCCGCTTCAGTGGCTAGTTGAGCATACCGCAGTTTCTTCCTCTCATACGCCTCATCTACAGCATCCTCCCATGGCACTGTTAACTCTACCAGGTGAACAAGGCATGCTGATCCAGACCACAAGACAATATCTGGTCGAAGGTTTGTGGTGGCAATCTCAGGTGGAAAAATAAGCCGTTGACCAACATCTGCCAGCATTTTCCAGTCTCTAGCAGCTTCCAGTTGTCCTGGGCGAGGATTGGTTTTAACACCTTTTCTTGGTGGTTGCTCTCCTGGGCGGAGGAATGTTGTCTTTTCTGTGTAATGTTTTGATGGAACAGGTGGCAACTTATTGGTCATGTTACGCTTGTCTTCCAATGCTAAGGCCAAACATCGCAGCACCTGGTCATGGCGCCAAGTAAACCGTCCTTGGCTAAGAGCCACCTTACATCCTGTATAATCAAATATAATCAAAAACAGGTGTATCCAATAGCAGAAATGGGAGCGCAGAGTGGTGGATTTTACTTCGACTACTGCAAAATTACAGATCAGGTCAGCTGGTATTACAGGGAGACTTGAGGAAGGCAGAACATTGAAAGTAAATCAGTAAAACCCTGATTACCTGACATTATTTTGGTTTGACATTGTTTGTATTGTTGCAACATGGTGAACTAACATCAATGTATGTACTTCACTACACATTGCTATACCACTGTGTGCTTTTATAACCACTGTCTTTGGCGGCGTTAGGACATGCAATCGCAGAGGGCCCCGAGGCAGCGAGGGGGCCCCCAGCATACCGTGGTGATAGTTTTTATTTTATTTTTACATTTTATTAACACAAATTCAAAACATGACAAGACAACCAATGTGACAGTTACATGTCACTGATGACTAGGTAAACCCAAAGCGCAGTGCATATTGTTTTTTGACAAGTTAGAGGAAAGAAATTACATTACCAATACTGACAGCCACGTGACCTGACAAGACTATTACGAAAAAACAGAGGGGGGTTATGCTGGAGATTGTAAATGTGTTTTCTGGTTAACAAATACAAATATAAGGCATACCTTCTTTACACATGATTACATAGAGCGGTTAAATTGTTTGATAATGTTTGTAAGAGAATAAGCCTATTCAATTTCATATTGTATTTAATTGTATAGTCTAAAAAACAACCCCGATATGTAACGAGTAGATTAACCCATCTTCTAGTGCGGACCGTTGCTTATGCTTTAATTACCAAAGTGTAGGAGCGTGAAAAAGAAAAATGAAGCGGAATTATCCCAGTGGCGCTGAAAAGTGAAAACACTCAAAAGAAAAAGCAAAGCGTATGATAACTTACCCTAAACTAATTATTTGCATCACAGCAAGCAGCAGGTGATAAATAAGATGCTAGCAGTAATACATTGTCGGCTGCAGCTAGTGAGGATGTTACTGGACCAGGACGGAGCTGAAACACCTGCAGATGATGTGAAAACCGAGGAGGGCCCTGCCTCACATCATGTTGTGGCTAGCACAGCAGATATCAGCATGTTATCTAATGACCCAGCGCTTTGGCCAGATCATATAAGCTAGCGATGCAAAATTGTAAATAAGATGTCCAAAGCAGATTATGGAAATGGAATTGCACTCCGTTTTATGAAAGAGAATTACTACATGCACATGAAGAATGGTGACAAAATTCATCGAACGTGGCTTGTAACTGCTAATTACTGTTAATCTGTATCTTGGAATTTTTTCAAATATACTGGTCTGGCAACGCTGCCCTGGGAGGGGCCCCAGAAAGTATTGCATGGGGCCCCCAGGGGGCCACTGACCACTGTTTGCATAGTTTGAAAATTATGCACATACATTTGAAAATCCATAATTTAGAATCACAATTATTAATTTCTAGGCCCTACTGACAAGTCTACCTCACGTTTTTTGAAAAAAAAGTTTAACATACATGACACTGTCAACAGTTCATGAAATTGCTAATAGTCACAAGTGATTTGATGCAGACTATTCTGTGTAAAGAGTAACACAATAAATAGAACCATTACTACAATAAATGTTTGTTAAATTATATATATGTTGTCTACAGCTGCCTGCCTCTTCCCAGCACAGCTGTTGCTGACAGAAACAATAATGAATACAGTACATCAGCTTCTAAAGTGTTCTGTGCTGGCTCATTGTTATTCAAGAATATTGCAATTTTATCTATGTATTTCTTTAACTCTTTACCTTCCCGATAGGTTTCTCTAAAATATCAGTCTGTCAACAAAAAATAATGCAGCAATATGATGTAATAATTTCTCTAAATGTCTCTGGATAGCTAGAGGAAAACTCTCCACAACAAAATACTTGCAATACAGCAGTTAATATGGTAAGTACTGTTACAGCAATGTATGTAGAAGCGAGTATCTGTGACAAGTGTGCCGAGTACAAGTCATACACAAGTGCAGTGCTTATCACTTGCACTTGTTTATTCAGGACTTACAATTTTATCCCCACCCATATCCAGGGGTAAAAATAGACATGAGAGTAGCTGTTATTGACTTCATGCCAATATTCGACTCAGCTTTCGGCAATATAAAATTAAATAATAGTGGTAGAAGCCAACCAAGATGTACAGTGGCTCTCAAAAGTATTCACCCCCCTTGGACCTTTCCACATTTTATTGTGTTACAACATGGAATCAAAATGGATTTAATTAGGAGTTTTTGCCACTGATCAACACAAAAAAGTCCATAATGTCAAAGTGAAAAATAACATCTACAAATTGTTCTAAATTAATTACAAATATAAAACAGAAAATAATTGATTGCATAAGTATTCACCCCCTTTGCTATGACACACCTAAATAAGCTCTGGTGCAACCAATTGTCTTTAGAAGTCACATAATTAGTTGAATGGAGTCCATCTGTGTGCAATTAAGGTGTTTCACATGATTTCAGGTTAAATAACCCTGTCTCTGGGAGGTCCCACAGTTGGTTAGTACATTTCCTAACAAAAACTACATGATGAAGACGAAGGAACATTCAAAGCAAATCCGGAATAAGGTTCTTCAAAAGCACCAATCAGGGGTAGGATATAAGAACATTTCCAAGGCATTGAATATCCTCCGGAGCACAGTAATGTCCTTTATTAAGAAATGGAGAAAATATGGCACAATATGAATCTGTCTTGAACAGGCTGTCCTCAAAAACTGATTATCCGGGCGAGAAGGGCACTAGTCAGGGAGGCCTCCAAGAGGCCTATGGCAATTCTAAAGGAGTTACAGTCTTCTATGGCTGAGCTGGGAGACACTGTGCATACGGCAACAATAGCCTGGGTGCTTCACAAAACTGGCCTTTATGGGAGAGTGGCAAAAAGAAAGCCATTGTTGAAAAAAAACTCACACCAAATCTCGGCTAGAGTTTGCCAGAAGGCATGTGGGAGACTCTGAGACCAAGTGGAAGAAGATTCTATGGTCTGATGAGACCAAAATAGAGCTTTTTGGCCTCAATGCTAAGTGCTATGTTTGGAGCAAGCCTAACACTGCACATCATCCTGAGAACATCATCCCTACCATGAAGCATGGTGGTGGCAGCATTTCACAGACACGAAACATAAAAGGCTTCACACAGTACCTTTGAAAACGACTGAACACACTCTCAGTCGGGCTTCTTCCCACAGCAGAGCCCCGAGTAGACTGCCTGCTGTTCTTAAATACACTACAATCTTCGCCAGCTGACCATACTTAGCAAAAACAATTATTAATAATACAATTAATTAACAATAATGCACGTTTTAATTTTTTTCACAGGGCAATCGTGCCCTGTCTCACACATCCTCTCCCTTGTCTTTATAAGACACCAGCCATACCAAGGCCACCTCCCGCCACCTTTAAAGGACCATTAAATAATTTGATTATAACACTTTACTCAAAGACCAAAGAAGCTGTCTCTTCTTTTCAGTTTCGCTCTCTGCTTGTTTGATATTTTCCATTTCGCAATTTGATCCTGACTATGAGTGTAATATAGATACCATTTACATTAATGTATGCTTAATTTGGTGATGTATTCATTTTAGTCACTTGGAAAGCCAGTATCATAATCTGCATAATTATTATTATGCATAATTATTATTATTATTATTTATTTCTTAGCAGACGCCCTTATCCAGGGTGACTTACAGTCGTAAACAAAAATACATTTCAAGAATCACAGTACAAGTAATAATACAATTAAGAGCAAGATAAAAATACAATGGCTTTGGTTCTAGCAAGTACAAGTATATGACAAAATACGATTCAATAACGGAGCAGATAACAGTATCAGTGATAGTTACATCAGGATATAATTAAATGCAAAATACTACACTTGTGACATATTACAGTACTCTAAAGTACAGGATTAAATGCAGGGGGGCAGATAAATGCAGGGGGCAGATAGAGGGGGCAGATAAGAGCAAGTAAAGTGCATTTAAGGAAGAGTGATAAGTGTCCAGAGGGAAAAAAGATGAGTTCTACAGGTGCTGTCTGAAGAGGTGAGTCTTGAGGAGGCGCCGGAAGCCAGTGGAGTGAGCGGAGCAGTGGAGTTGCGTGGGAGAAGCGAGGCAGAGAGAACACCAGGCGAGCAGTGGAGTTCTGGATGAGCTGGAGCGGACGGGTGGCAGACACAGGGAGGCCAGCCAGGAGGGAGTTGCAGTAGTCTAGGCAGGAGAGTACCAGGGCCTGGACTAGGAGCTGGGTGGTGTAGTTGGTGAGGAAGGGTCGGATTCTCCGTATGTTGCTCAGGAAGAATCGGCAAGTGCGTTCCAGAGTGGAGATGTGCTGGGAATAAGTGAGGCAGGGGTCCAGGGTGACTCCGAGGTTCTTAGCTGAGGAGGAGGGAGAGAGTGTGGTAGATTCCAGAGGAATGGAGATAGATAGATCAGAGGAAGGGGAGGAGGAGGAGGAGGAGGGAAAGAAAAGGAGGTCAGATTTAGAGAGGCTGAGTTTGAGGTGATGCAAGTGCATCCAAGAGGAGATAGCAGACAGACAGGTAGAGATACGGGAGGGGATGGTGGAGTCAGAGGTGGGGAAGGAGAGGAAAATCTGAGCATCATCAGCATAGAAATGGTATGAGAAACCATAGGATGCGATGAGGGGGCCCAGTGAGTGGGTGTAGAGAGAACAGGAGAGGACCCAAGACTGACCCTTGGGGGACTCCTGTTGAGAGAGGGCTAGGTGTGGAGGTTGCTCCACGCCAGGTTACCTGGTAAGTGCGGTTGAAGAGGTAGGAGGAGAACCAGGCCAGAGCAGTGCCAGAGATTCCCAGGTCAGCGAGAGAGGATAGTAGAATAGAGTGATCGACAGTGTCAAAGGCAGCAGAGAGGTCGAGGAGAATTCGGACAGAGGAGAGAGAGGCAGCTCGGGCAGAGTTTAGTGAGTTGGTGACAGACAGGAGGGCGGTTTCAGTGGAGTGAGCAGAGCGGAAGCTACATTGGAGAGGGTCGAGCAGAGAGTGGTTGGACAGGAAAGCAGAGAGCTGGCGGTGTACAGCCCGCTCCAGGGTTTTGGCGAGGAAGGGTAGGAGGGAGACAGGATGGTAGCTCTGGAGGGAGGTGGGGTCGGGGTAGGTTTTTGAGGAGGGGAGTGATAGAGGCCTGTTTGAAGGCAGAGGGAAAGAGACCAGAAAGGAGAGAGGTGTTGAGAAGGGAGGAGATGAAGGGAAGTAGAGCAGGAGCAGCAGCTTGAAAGAGGTGAGTGGGAAGGGGGTCCAGGGCAGACTTGGTGGGTTTGTGACCCTGGAGCAGGGAGGACAGGTCAGAGTCTGAGAGGGGATAGAAGGTGGAGAAGGAGGGCTCAAAAATAACTAATTTACTAATGACTTGTACCTAGTGTTTTGACTAGTTCTTCTGGTAAGTTTCAGAACCAACCTCTTAGAGAGAGTTTGAAAACTATAATTCTAGGTAACTGCTCAGTTCAGCATTTTTTTTTCAGAGCAAGAATGTAAATAAGTTTATGGCAGCAGGATAATATTTTGAGCGAACTCCCTGCTTTTTCAGTAAGAATGTTCTCATGACTATAAAAACAAGCAAGAACAAGTTGTTTACTATTTTGTTGTTGATATACTTATGCTTTACACTATATATTTAATTCAACTCAGGTTAATCCTGATTTTTCTTGCCAAAATATGTATGTTCACTCCCTGTACCATAGATAATGGAATCCAACCTGAACCTGACCCTCACTTTCTATGCTGCCCCTAAGAAATTAGGTGACAAAATAATTAATTAGGGGAGAAAGACATATTTTGTATTTAGATACTGGATAAAATAAAAAGTCAAAGTGAAAATGAAGTGTGGAATAAAAACATTTTTAGCAAATCAATACAGGAATTGTGTTAAAGTTTACGATTAAGAATAACATTTTTTAAAACCTTGGGTTTTACACATTAAAGATGCCAACATGACCACCTTCATACTCATTCATCCTGTCTTCTGTGCTAATTAATTCCACTTCATCTTCATCAACCTCACCAAAACCTCTACTGACATCATTTCATGCCTTCATGGTTGTTGACCTGCTTTTTGAATTACATCACATGTTCTTAAATGACACTTCAGACAACTCTTTTAGGGCTCACTGAAGCCTGATTAAAAAGGACTATTGTGTGTAAATGAGGACACAACGGACAAAGTCATTAAACTGACAGTATAGTCTGTTGGATATCTTTAAGTATAGCCTGGTATCTAGTTTTTCTGACATCATCCTAACAATATACAATCATGTGAACAGCAGTGTGGAGTAGTGGTTAAGGCTCTGGACTCTTGACCGGAGGGTCGTGGGTTAAATCCCAGGTGGGGGACACTGCTGCTGTACCCTTGAGCAAGGTACTTTACCTAGATTGCTCAGGACGTCTGCTAAGAAATAAAATAATAATGTGAAGGCTTTACAGAAGACAGTCACTACATATACAGTATAAAAAGTATATATATATATATATATATATATATATATATATATATATATATATATATATATATATATATATATATACTGTATATATATATAATGTGTATATATACCGTATTTACTCGAAATTAAGTCGCACTTTTGTGGCCAAAATAAAAGTTCAAATCTGGGGGGAGCAACTTGGATTCAAGGTTTTTAGTTAGGGTACCAATTTACATTTGCGCATGTCAATTATTCTGGTGCGCTTGAACAAGACCAACTGTACACAGTACTGCCCACTACAGATATTACTCTCGGTACAGTACCGGTATATTAAAATGGCTGCACAGCGAACTTCATGAACATTTGTTAAAGCAGCTTTTAAAAGAAAAGTAATTGTGTTTGCTGAAGAAAACAGAAACTGTGGCATCTATGTGTCAGAAGATGGAGATGCAATCGAAAGGCTATGTAATACTATAATATTAACAGTATAGTATTTGTTGAAATGATCAACGCGGGTCCGGCTTCAAAATGAACAATCATTTATTTATATATCTTTCTTTCTCTATCTGGAGGAGCACAAGAAACAGGAACACTAAGGTATGTACTGCTTAATGGCGGATTCTCCTTCGCTCTCTGATTCTCTAACTTACTCACTGTTATTATGGTCTGTGCCTGGTTTAACTACAGGAACCCCACTAGTGTAAACTCCAAAGTCCACTCAAACCTAAAATGAACTACACATTTCTGTTTTACACTAATTAAACAAGCAAGGAGAATAAAGCAGACTGAAATAAAGTTCAAGGTAATTTACAGTGCCTTGAAAAAGTCTTCACACATTTGAACATTTTTCACATTCTGCTGCCTAAAAAATACAATTCGAAATGCATTAAAGTAGGAGTTTGTTTCACTGATCTACACTTTCAACGTGAAAGAACAATTATAGAAATATTCAAAAAGTAATTAAAAATAAAAAAACAAAAAGTCTTGATTGCACAAGTCTTCACACCCCTTGAGTCAATACTTGGTGCAAGCCCCTTTTGCAGCAATAACAGCCATGAGTCATTTTGGATAAGTGTCTACCAACTTAGCACAGTGGGATAGTGCAGTTTTTGCCCATTCTTCTTGGCAGAATAGCTCAAGCTCTTCAAGTTTCCTGCTGCAACAGTGTTTGCTACTCCTCCTATGTTTGTGTCATCTGCAAATTTAACAAGTTTCCCTAATATAATGATTTAGATTCTGATATAGAAAGTAAACTTGTTAAATTTGCAGACGACACAAAAATAGGAGGAGTGGCAAACACTGTTGCAGCAGCAAAGGTCATTCAAAATGATCTAGACAGCATTCAGAACTGGGCAGACACATGGCAAATGACATTTAATAGAGAAAAGTGTAAAGTATTGCATGCAGGCAATAAAAATGTGCATTATAAATATCATATGGGAGATACTGAAATTGAAGAAGGGAACTATGAAAAAGACCTAGGAATTTATGTTGACTCAGAAATGTTTTCATCTAGACAATGTGGGGAAGCTATAAAAAAGGCCAACAAGATGCTCGGATATATTGTGAGAAGTGTTGAATTTAAATCAAGGGAAATAATGTTAAAACTTTGCAATGCATTAGTAAGACCTCACCTAGAATACTGTGTTCAGTTCTGGTCACCTTGTTACAAAAAGGATATTGTTGCTCTAGAAAGAATGCAAAGAAGAGCAACCAGAATTATCCCGTGTTTAAAAGGCATGTCGTATGCAGACAGGCTAAAAGAATTGAATCTATTCAGTCTTGAACAAAGAAGACTACGCGGCGATCTGATTCAAACATTCAAAATCCTAAAAGGTATAGACAATGTCGACCCAGGGGACTTTTTTGACCTGAAAAAAGAAACAAGGACCAGGGGAGCACTTTTTTACACAGAGAATTGTGAGGGTCTGGAACCAACTACCCAGTAATGTTGTTGAAGCTGACACCCTGGGATCCTTCAAAAAGCTGCTTGATGAGATTCTGGGATCAATAAGCTACTAACAACCAAACGAGCAAGATGGGCTGAATGGCCTCCTCTCGTTTGTGAACTTTCTTATGTTCTTAAGTTGGCTGGGGATCGTCTGTGGACTGCAGTCTTCAAGTCTTGCCACAGATTTTCTATAGGATTCAGGTCTGGGCTTTGACTAGGCCACTCGAGGACATTCACTTTCTTCTTGCTGAGCCACTCCATTGTTGCTTTTGCTTTGTTCTAAGGATCATTGTCCTGCTGAAAGGTGAATCTTCTCCCCAGTCCCAGGTCTCTGGCAGAATGGAACAGGTTTTCATCCAGGATCTGCCTGTACTTTGCACCATCCATCTTTACCTCGATCTACACAGGCCTCCCTGTCCCCACTGCTGCAAAACATCCTTAAAACATAATGCTGCCACCACCATGCTTTACTGTAGGGATGGTGTTAGCAGGGTGATGTGCCGTGTTTGGTTTACGCCACACATATCACTTAGCATTGAGACCAAAAAGTTCCACTTTGGTCTCATCAGACCACAAAACCTTCGCCCACATGCGCGTAGTGTCCCCTAAGTGTTTCTTTGCAAAAGCTATGCGGCACATCATATGGCATTGACATTGAAAGTTTCTTATAACCTTCCTCCAATGTGTACCTTTCAATAACTTTATCCCAGAGTTCTTTTGGCAGCTCCTTTTTCGGCATGTTTTGCCATTTGCTTCAAATTCACTTTATACAACAGAAACAGCTTGACTCTTTATCCAGGAGTATTCGAATCAGTTGAACTACTGTGATTGGACACAGGTGGGCTCTATTTAACTTATTATGTGTCTTGTTAAGGCAGTTTGTTGTACCTGAGCTAATTTGGGTTTTCTATGACAAATATATATATATATATATATATATATATATATATATATATATATATATATATATATTTTTCTATGTGTAAGTCAGATAACAAAAATACAAGGGAGTACTATGGGCAACCAGCATTAGCACTAGTCTTGAACAACATTTAGGAGAAACCAGCAGCAGTGTAACTTGTTTTGGTCAGTTGCAAGTTTTATTTTAGTTTAGTTAATGTTTTGTTGATTGTGGATTGTCTTTTTAATATGAAGGGTCTGGTAACACTTTTGCCAACTTAGCGACTGAAGCTGACACACCCTGTAAAATACTGATTAAGGAAATCATGTGTTATAAATACAGCATTAACAGGTTGATTACAGACCATATTTTAAATTGTGAAATGGCAGCAGAATATATTCCGGTTAGAATTCTTCATTTGTCCCACTAAATGAATGTAAAGCAGTGTACCACATGTGTAATTTGGCTGTTCATCGTTGTACCAACTGCTCAATAAAAACTCATGTGATCACTCTATAATGTTGGTAAATATGTGGCAAGTAGGATGTGTTTTTCCTTTTGGCTAGGTTTCAGTTGATATTTTTTATATGATTGGATCAGCAGAGGCAGCTCAACATGCATACTACTTGATTTCAGCATATATGAAATCACATTGCAAGGGGAGTGTGACAAAGACGACTGAGCGGTGACGTCACGTCAGAAGCAGGAACAAAAACAACAGAGAGAGATTTGGTGAAGCTGAGCGAATGCTTTCGCTCAGCGTTTAATAAACAAACAGACAGAAAATAAAAGGGTTGTACAAACAAACACAGGACACGGCACTTGCGCCAAAATAAATAGACAAACAAAACGGACTATACACTAAACACACACGAACAGACAAACACGGTGAGTAAGAACACTTTTACTAATACTCTCACTATCACCTCCGTCTCCAAACCCGTTCTCCACTCACCGAACACCCACCCCGAGTGAGTGAAAACATACAGCTTTTATGCAGTTGTACCGAGACTCGATTGCTAGTCAATCATTCAATTGGAATCTCGGTACAACTGCACGTGAATTAATTAAGTGCACTCCCGTGACCACACATTACATTTTAACTAGCACGTGAAGTGATTTGTGCCCTCCGTGCCTAAATATAAATCTACATTTTTAAATCACAAGTGAAACACAGACCCGTTTATATCCCGTGTACCGATGACTATACACCAACATTTACACACAACACGTAACACAAAATACACACGGGGGCACTTTGCCACATATACCCCCTTGTGCAAAGCACACATGGCCTCAATGGCCACCTCCCCCTCAGTCCCAAAGTCCCGGAAGAGGGGAAGCAAGTTGTTTCTGGGGGTGGCCATGGTGAAATGTCTGGCACCCCCAATTCTTCGTGGCTGGCAGCTCCCTCTTCCGGGCTTCAGCCACACTATCTCCTGCCGAAAGTGCAGCTGGGGAGCTGGTCTCCTGACCTCCCCCTTCTTCATGGCCGGCAGTTCCCCTCCGTGGGGCTCCGACCACACAATCTCCGGCAGCGAAACTGCTGCGGGGAAGCTGGTCTCCTGACCTCCCCCCTTCTTCATGGCGGCAGTTCCCCTCCGTGGGCGCCGGCCACCCATCCGGCAGCGAAACTGCTGCGAGGGAGCGGGTCTCCTGACCTCCCCACCTCCTTCGTGGCCGCTAGCTCCCTCCGTGGGGCTCTGGCCACCGTGTTTCCTGCCACGGAAATGCGGCTGGGGAGCTGGTCTCCTGACCTCCCCCTTTCTTCATGGCCGACAGCTCCCCTTCATGGGGTTCTGGCCATAGTGTAGCGACCCCAGGTGAAGCAGGACCCTCGACTACCCCAGGCGAAGCAGGATCCCTGGCGACCCCAGGCGGCGGCAGCGGACCCTCGGGGCGGCGGCAGCAGCAGCGGACCCTCGGAGGCGGCGGCAGCAGCAGCGGACCCTCGAGAGGTGACGGCAGCAGCAGCGGACCCTCGGGAGGCGAACTCGGGAGGGGAGCCCCTGGCCATAGAGGCGGCAGCGGAGCTCCACTTCTCCCTCGTACCCTGTACCCTGTGTGGAGCAAAAGGCAGCCCCAGGCGATGCGGAGCAACAGGCAGCCCCAGGCGATGCAGAGCGGCTGGCAACCCCAGGCGATGCGGAGCGGCTGGCAACCCCAGGCGATGCGGAGCGGCTGGCAACCCCAGGCGATGCGGGCGGCTGGCAACCCCAGGCGATGCGGAGCGGCTGGCAACCCCAGGCGATGCGGAGCGGCTGGCAACCCCAGGCGATGCGGAGCGGCTGGCAACCCCAGGCGATGCGGAGCAACAGGCCACCCCAGGCGATGCAAGGCAAGCATCCTTGGGCGGCGAGGCAGGCATCCTTGGGCGGCGAGGCAGGCATCCTTGGGCGGCGGGGCAGGCATCCTTGGGCGGCGGGGCAGGCATCCTTGGGCGGCGGGCAGGCATCCTTGGGCGAAGCGGGCAGGGAGTCAGGACTAGCTGGGGTGCAGGTGTTGGCCTCTTCTCGGCCTCTGCGGCCGGGCGGTTCTTCCCGTGCTTCCCTCAGCAGCCTATGCAAGGGCTGCTGAGGACCGCCAGCATCTAGTCCTGGTCCTTCTGGTGAAGGGAGAGGCAGCTCCTGCTCCTCTCCTCGTGACGGTGGGGAAATGATACCAGCAGGCATTCCTCCTCTGCTGGTGGGGAAGTGATACCAGCAGGCATTCATCCTCTGCTGGTGGGGAAGTGTTACCAGCAGGCATTCCTCCTCTGCTGGTGGGGAAGTGATACCAGCAGGCATTCATCCTCTGCTGGTGGGGAAGTGTTACCAGCAGGCATTCATCCTCTGCTGGTGGGGTTGGCGGAGGCAGAAGCAGCTCCTGCTGCTCTGCCGATGGAGGTGGCGGAGGCAGAGGCAGCTCCTGCTGCTCTGCTCCTGCCTGTGGAGGTGGCGGAGGCAGAGGCAGCTCCTGCTGCTCTGCTCCTGCCAGTGGAGGTGGGAGCGGCGTGTAGTCTCCTGGCGGCGGAGGTGGGAGCAGCGTGTAGTCTACCCTTGTTTCAGGGGACTGGTGCGGCCCTCCCTCTCTTGCAGGGGACTGGTGCGGCTCTGCCTCGGAAGGGGAGACCAGCAGGCGTTCACCCTCTGCTGGTGGACAGGGACCCAGCAGGCATGCACCCTCTGCTGGTGGAGGAGGCAGAGGCAGCTCCTGCTGCTCTGCTCCTGGCGGTGGAGGTGGCGGAGGCAGAGACAGCTCCTGCTGCTCTGCCGATGGAAGTGGCGGAGGCAGAGGCAGCTCCTGCTGCTCTGCTCCTGCCAATGGAGGTGGCGGAGGCGGGACCAGCAGGAATTCACCCTCTGCTGGTGGAGGTGGGAGCTGCAAGCAGTCCTCCCATGGCAATGGAGGTGGACCCAGCAGGAATTCACCCTCTGCTGGTGGAGACTGGGGCTGTGGACGCTCTACCTTCCCCTTCTTGGGCCGTGGGCGCACCGACTCCTCCCTCTTGGGCTGTGGGCGCACCGACTCCTCCCTTTGGGCTGTGGGCGCACCGACTCCTCCCTCTTGGGCTGTGGGCGCACCGACTCCTCCCATTCAGGCGTGGGACGTTCGGGCTCCTCCCACTCAGGCGTGGGACGTTCGGGCTCCTCCCACTCAGGCGTAGGACGTTCGGGCTCCTCCCACTCAGGCGTAGGACGTTCGGGCTCCTCCCACTCAGGCGTAGGACGTTCGGGCTCCTCCCACTTGGGCTGTGGACATTCAGCCTTCCTCTTCCCCTTTCCCCTTCTCTGCCTCCTCCTCACCTTCCTCTCCTGGGCCAGTTCCTCCTCTCCCTCTTGGTAGGGGCAGCGCACCACCGGGTGCCCGAACTCCCCACAGGCAAGGCACCAGCCTTGGTCCTCTAGACCACCGAGGAGGACCTCCAGATCCTGGCAGCCATCTCTCCAGTTCCAGCCTTCCATTTTCTTGTTGTTGTTGGTTTTTTTTTTAAACAAATTGCGGTTCCTGCTCTGGCCTGAGTCCTGGGCGCTGTTTTCCCGGTTCTGACACCACGTGTGACAAAGACGACTGAGCGGTGACGTCACGTCAGAAGCAGGAACAAAACAACAGAGAGAGATTTGGTGAAGCTGAGCGAATGCTTTAAGCTCAGCGTTTAATAAACAAACAGACAGAAAATAAAAGGGTTGTACAAACAAACACAGGACACGGCACTTGCGCCAAAATAAATAGACAAACAAAACGGACTATACACTAAACACACACGAACAGACAAACACGGTGAGTAAGAACACTTTTACTAATACTCTCACTATCACCTCCGTCTCCAAACCCGTTCTCCACTCACCGAACACCCAACCCCCGAGTGAGTGAAAACATACAGCTTTTATGCAGTTGTACCGAGACTCGATTGCTAGTCAATCATTCAATTGGAATCTCGGTACAACTGCACGTGAATTAATTAAAGTGCAATTCCCCGTGCTCACATATTATTACTTTTTACTTGCACGTGATGTGATTTGTGCCCTCCTCGTGCCTAAATACAAATCTACAATTTAAACACATGTGAAACACAGACCCGCTTATATCCCGTGTACCAATGCCTATACACCAACATTTACACACAACACGTAACACAAAATACACACGGGGGGGCACTTTGCCACAGGGAGCCACAGGAAAACATTGCCACCATTTTATATCACACTGGCATTTAGCAACACGTATGTATAGTTCCTCATGTGTTTACCATTCTATAACCAACTAATTGCTTTAAAAGTAACTGACTGAAATGGTAAAAACAGGCATAGAGAAATATACAGAACATAAAGATTTATAAAACGCTTCTGTTAAGTTGCTTTATGTATATTTTATTTCCTATTTTTAAAACATACTCTAGAACATAATAAAATGTACAAACGAGGGGATGATATTTGGGCCACCTAAGCTTGTTCATTTCCTAGTAGCTGATTGATCTCAAGCAGAAAAAAGAAAAAAAACCCACCAGAGAACAAAAATCATTAATACCAATTATTATTATGGCAGATGAAAGTATCTGAACACTGTGATAGGGTAGCATCACATCCGAGGCTGGCTGCCAGCAGGAATTAGTCCCAAAGACTCAGGTCCTGGGCCTGGACGTGCGGCTGGCTTTCACCATGTTTCCCTTAGCAGCAGGTGTAGCTGTCTGCTGAGTTTGGAGCTGGGGGACACTCCTCCCCTTCCATCACTGAAGACGACAGCGGCTCATCCCCCTTTGGCACTGGAGGTGGAAATGGCTCCTCCTCTTCTGGCTCTGGAAATGGCAGTGACTCCTCCCCCTTTTGCAATGGAAATGGCAGAGGCTCCCCCCCTTCCCCTTATATATTATATAATATATGTAGAAATGCAGAAATATTATGCTTCACTGATTAGTATTCAATTATACGACAAGTTGAAAACAGTAAAGTTAACTTAATGAGCAGCACAAAGCGTTCTCCATAGGCAGAATCACCAGACCCCTGCGTCACCCACCCATATCAGAGTGGAAATCCACTCAATCGAAATCACATGGAAAGTATGGACGTGATTTTCATCTGCAGTTCACTTTGAGGTGCTAAACAAAAATATAATATTTATGCACAATGGTTTAGAACAGTAATATATAATACTGTTAACAAAATACATTTTCTATTACTTTCATTTTTATGACCTATGACCCTTAGAAGTACCCCAGTTGAAAAAACCCTGCATTAAGGGCTTTTGCCCTGCCACAAACACCATAATGACTGATCCAATTAATTCTAAACATTACAGCATGTTTAGTTGTATGCATGTCTGAATTTAAAAGGAATTTCAATTCCACTGTTTCCTAAATTCAGACTTGGGAATTCTTGTTCAGAATACAGATTGTTAAAATACTCAGACAAATCTACAACAGGCAAGGTGAGTACTATATGTGCGAGAAGGATAATGCTGTATTGGAATAACCTTCTTTTGTATGTTATGGTAAATGTAATAGTTTTACAACATAATAGAATTATGGAGAAGCCAGTACTTTGCCCATTACCCCTTTTACTCTTTATATTCTTAATTGTACTGTGTTAACAATAGACTGTGGAATCTGTGCTCCTATAAGATCATCTCATCCCAGATATGAATTCCTAAAAGATCTGCATGATGGATTGATATCTGCTTTCACTTGTCAGCTGCCAGTGTACTGTTAGTTTTGACAACATATTCAAATGTTGTCCAAGAGATAGATTCTTATACTTGAAGATCCATTTCAATCTCACTACTCGATAAAGTATTAGGTATTGCCCAGCTTCAAATAAACTCTCATTGGTTTCTGATGAAACTTCAGACTTTAACAAATCATAAAATATTAACCTGTTCCAGTCACAAATATTGCTTCATTGAAGTACATTTGAATCGAATCCCTTAACATCTAGATTTAAATTACATACAGAATTAGACTCCAACAGTTAAATACTGTTTGCCAGCTGTTCCTTCCCCACTGTAGGTCTTGTTAAATTACAATGTTTGCTTCTGTAATTAACACAAAAGTAAAGTAATTTAGAGTTTGTAATGAAATAATCACATTATAGACTGAGTTTACAAGCAGTAATGACCCAAAGCTTTGCCTCCTGCCATTGCTGACTTTAACAGCTGATAACCACTTCCCAGGTTGGTAATTAATTAAATATTCTTTGGACAGACAGGTGCTGCAGGTTATCCACCAGTGCTTGAAATAATTTGTCTTTGAGAATGCTGGTCTTACCAAACTTGACAAATGTTCAAACCTATGCATTAGGTACCATGAACTGACTTAATACCATAAAAAGCAACAACAAAAAAGACTCTTTGAAAGTGCTGCTTGTTTTGCCAGGTGTGGGGTCATGACTGATTCATAGGGCCTCATTTACAAAACGGCACCAAACATTATAATTGCAATTAGTGTGCACGTTAATGATTTCCGTATTTACTATTGCAAACCTATTCATTATCACATGCGATACTTGGAATGTTATGGCATGCACTCAATTTAGTGCTTCACACTATGGTAATCAGAATGAATATGTGATTTGTATGCTAATACACGCGGACATATTTAAATGAGCATCCAGCTCAGAACAATGAGATGAGCTGTATTCACATGGTATTTACTAAAGGACGCTAATTTTAGTGCGCGCATTAAAGTGATCATTTATTAGTGCGTATGGAAAGCAGGCTTTAACCACTAACAAGCGCGCTATTTAAACCTCTTTGTCTGGCCTGAAAATTAGTGATGTGTAGTTCGATTCTTTTTACTGACTTGATTTGTTTGATTCATTCAGTTTAGTGAAACAATACAACAGATTTGTTAGTTTGATTCACTAACATGAAATAAATACATCTTGCTGAATTACTTGGTTATGAAAATTTGTTTGAACGGAAAAAGTCCAGAAATAATAATTTATTGTCTAGGTAGTTGTGCTTACACATTAAGGAGAAAACTTTATAGAGTGTTAACTATTCGGCTTTATGTAATTCAGCTTTAACAGCAACCTATTTAATAACATGCAATTTACACACACAAGTAACAGCTATAGGGCCTCATTTATGAAAGGGCACTAAATAAAGTAGGAGCCTAACGTGCACGATAAATCTAAGCTCACTGCCCCATTTACTAACAGATAACACATTAAATACATGCACAGTGTTTGGCTAATTTTCATACCATACCGTGCACACTACATGGATTGTGAGCGATAATTTAATGTGCACGATAATGTCAGAGACTTACCCGTGACCACCGTGATATCAAAAGCCCCAGCAGTCCAGGCGTATCTTTTGATCAGTAGCTTATGGTGAAGGTGGAGGTGGCTTACATTGACCGAAAATGAGCAATCAACAGACACAGATCTCAGCAGCGGACAGGAAGAGGCAATGTAAAGTGAAACTGCACAGCTTACCTTTAATTTGAACATGTATTCCTTGTCTGATGTAAAAAAGTAAAAATAAATATATTTTTCCTTTCTCCTTTAATGCATATACAATAAAAGTCATGTTGTGCAATGGCATATTTTTCTTTTGTTCTCCTCAATTCTCTTCCTTCTTGGCATTGCCACCCTGCAGAGCAGGCTCCATGGATCGGGGTGACAATGCTATGTGAGTACAATCAATAGCACACATCCTGTAAACCTGTCCTCTGTGGGAAATTTAATATCATTCCCTGTGAGCTTTAGCAGTGCTTTTTTGTTGTTGTAAATTGCAGTTTATTAAATAGGTTGCAGTTAAAGCTGAATGACATAGTTTAAAATACACAGTTAGTAGTCTAAAGCAGGGGTGTCAAACATACGGCCTGCAGGGCAATTTTTGGCGGCCCGCCCATTCGTTTCTAAAATTGCATTGATGTACTGTACCATTTTGGAATTCTTCTTTAAAACAACACACATATTCAACATCTGAAGTCTGCATTGTATGAGTGACATTGCCATTAAGCCAACCACAGCTCACAGAGGTAGTCAAATAGCCAAAGCGAAAGATGGAGGTGGAACGCAGAAGATTCCAAAATCGTTAGCCAGATGATTATTTGTTCAATGAATAATTTTGACGGCAAGGCAATATGTCTGATTTGCAGTGCAATGGTTGCAGTTATGAAAGATTATAACATACAACGTCAGTATGACACACTACACAAAGCAACGTATTTTGAGTTTACTGGAAATTAAAGAAGCTATGGAGTCTCAACTAAAGGTTGTTTTTTTTTGAAAATGAGAAGAAAAAATGGAAGTGCTGTGGATTCCATGAACAACACAACCACAGGAAAGGGGTTTTTAAACTTCAAAATGCCATGGAAAGTGCAGAAATACCTTGATTACAGAGGGTGCACCATATATGACTGGACAAAAGAGTGGACTGGCTAGCAGAGTGCTGGAAAAAATTAAAGAAAGAAATGCAGTACACATTTTCTTACACTGGATTCTGCATCAACAGGCATTATGTGGAAAAGTTGCAGAATTAGAACACGTTATGAGCATTGTTATCAAGTGTGCCAGAAAAGAAGTGCCAAGTGTCCGGACAGAAGTTATAAAAAGGTACATTTCATAGTGGTACTGTTTACTATTTCACATTTTCACAGCTTGTCAGTATCTTTTTTTCAGTGCTGTTAAAAACGTTATATTTTGGAATATAAGTTAAATATTGAGACTTAGGCTGGGACCAAATAAAAACTTTGACAACCCGCTAATCGCCTTAACAAAACTGTATTTAATAGCGTTTTTTTTTTTTTTGCAAGTATCTTATTTCTTCTACTCATAAAAAGAAAACGCTATTAAATACAGTTTTGTTAAGTGAGATTAGCGGGTTGTCAAATTTTTTATTTTGTCCCATCCTCAGCATTATATACTCTGTTTTTGTTTTACTGTTTGTGATTTCCATTTAAATAAAATACTCTTCTGTTTCCTCCATTATATTACATTTGTGATATTGAAGTTGTGTGTCATTAACATAATAGGGTTGCACATGGAATTTCCCACACGCAACAAACTCAAGGAACAGTGACCTCTGGTGGCTAACCCGCATTTTACATCAACTCAGGGAATAAGACTCTTTATTCTACGGCTGACATATTTACTTTCTATCACTTTGCCACAGTTCGTAAAACTCTAGTGTTAATGAACAAATCTGTATGTAGCACTGATTTTGGCATTTTCAAGCGGCCGTTGTGCCTATTTCGTTATTAAATAATTGTGCTAATGTGATTTCCGAAATTATGTTGATTTACAAAATAATGTTAATATTTTAACGAGCAGTGCTTCTTGCGACTATTTCTTTTGTTTACATGGGAATTTAAAAGAAAATGCGTGTTAAATGTTATAATTTATCAGGAGTTAATTTGCACTTGGAAAAGTTATTTCGTGTTAAAAAAATACAATACAATAAACACACTACAGTATGGCTTTGCTGGGTGTGGCAGCAGTTGCAGCAGCAGTAGCAGCAAATGTAAATTTAGAGCTTGAGCGCGAGCCTGAGACTGACAGACCCTGGCTGCGACACCGACACAGAGAGGGTGTACAGGACCAGGGTTAATTTCTTAGATTTATCGGATGACGATCTAAAAACACGATTGCGTCTGGATAGGGCCGCTATTGTAGACCTCTGTCAGACTCTGCGGGAGGACCTTGAATTGCCTTTGAAAAGGGGCCGTGCCGTACCCCCGCATATGAAGGTGCTGGCAACATTGTCCTTCGATATCTCTGGGTCAAAGGGTCATGGGTGACTTGATAAAAGAGGGGTTCATGATTAAATCAGTATCCCACTTAATCAGGAGCAGCTTCTAAATATTAAAATGGAGTTGAATGACATTGCTGGATTTCCCAGAGCAATGGGAGCCATGGATTGCACACACACTGTACTCAAATCACCGCAGCACCATGCGTATACATATGAGAACAGGAAGGGGTTCCATTCACTAAACTTGCAGGTAATTTGTGATGCATCCTATAACATAGGGAACGTATGTGAAAATTTCCCTGCCTCCTGTCATGACTTACATTTTGACACAATCCACTGTGTTTAATCATTTCAGAGACCCAATACACCAGATGTAATATGATAAAATGTTCTTATAATACTGCAAATGTTTGGTGGCTACTTCTAATCATGTTAAGTTTATTTATTGCAGAGGGGAGCAAAGAGTGCCAGAGAAAATGCATTCAACATGATTAGAGGAATTTACCGAACAATTATAAACACATTGTGTATTGGGTTAGGGAGTTCTATCGTAGTTTTAAAAGCTTAATAAACATATAACAAAGTGTTACATACATGGTATACATGTATAATAACTAACAACTACAATCATACATACTAAAATACATACAAAAGTAGATGTCAACATAAGAAAATACATTCCAACCAAGCCTACAAAGATCGCTTACCCGCTGGCTCATCCAAAAAAATAAAATAAAGAATTTTCCAATTAAAAATAAATGAATGTCCCCCCCTCTACCTGCATGTTGGCTAGTGTGACACAGTGGGACAGACACAGCCTGGGAATGGGGAGGGGTCTTTTGTCCCTGTACACTTCCAGTAGATGATAACAGCAAATAATTTTTCTTGATCTTGTTAGCATGCATTTTGATTAACGAGTTCCCCATATGTAGTCATTGAGAAAGGAAGTGATGTACGTGACCTGTGACAATGACGCTTTTTACTGAGAAATTAGTTCATTAACAACCTCATCGACAGAATTTCAAAGCATTATCGGACTGATTTTATACACAAATTCCGTTTGAAAATCACTTGCTACTAAACCGTCGTTACTGTGCCACGAGTTCGATTAACACTGATTTTTGAAAATCCCCCATCATCTCTTGCAGATTGGGCGAGCACCTGATCTGTTCAGGTTCTCAAACTGTGAGAATTGCATCTTATACAAAAAGAGACACCCTACAAACATTAACACAGATGAAAATTGTACTCCGGTATCGTACTTAAAACTTAATGGTTCAGTCCACAGTCCCTGAATAATGCATATAGGTCTACAGGTGCTATGTCACGGTGAGATTTTATTCATGGGACAGGAACAAGGGCTGTGTGAAGGAAGGACCTTGGGAGTTGAAACAGGAAAAAAGGACAGGGTCTCCCCTTGGCGTGTGGAGAGCCGTCCTCATGAAGGTGAAATTAAACCCATGGGCCTTCATGACTGGGAAGTGAGCTTCTATTCCTCCAAGGGGAAACAATAAAATAGAATAGTGGGAGAATCAAAAAGATGAAAAGTCCAGAGATGAAAAGTCCAGAGGTGTCCCCAGCTTGCAAGGGTCGCCTTTGCTGAGGGGGCTCGCTGCGGCCAGACTTCCAAGGTGAGTAGTGAGCCTCTCTTTCCTTGCGGGGAGACTGGAATGTTGGAAAAAGAAGAAAGAAATACACATGCAAAGGGGATCAGGGGTCTCACCCTGGCTCTCAGAGAGCCACATCGGAGGAGTTAAGGCTGTGAGGCTAGGCTCCAAAGCAGGGAACAAGCTTTGCTCTCCAGAGAGGGAGACTGACAAGGGTGAAAAAGGATAGAGTGAACAGGGGATAAAGAAAATGAAAGTTAAGATAGTTTTGGCCTGGTGTCCCCTTTGGCTCATGGAGAACCTTCCTCGTGGAGAACGAGGCTGGCACAGCCGGGGCTCTGAGGCTGGAAAGTGAGCTTCACTTGCCTCCAGAGGGAGGCCATTACAAAGGTGTACACTACTGTATTCCTTCGAATTTAACACACAGCCCAAATTACCTACCCTCAATGTCAGGAAAAAATAAAACATCCAATAAAGATGCATTTACAAAGATACAACCTAAATTACACAGTTGCCCGAGCGCCGCCGCCCCCAGGCGGCGCCCGGCCAACTGTGCACCACCCCCTGGAAGCTCCCATCTACGGTCAGCAATAGAATAGCCTGGACTCGAACCGGCGACCTCCAGGCTATAGGGTGCATCCTGCATTCCACTCGGAGTGCCTTTACCAGATGCGCCACTCGGTAGCCCCATGCAATAACATTTTCAATCAACATTTGGTTAACATTTAGCAAGAAACCAGCTATTGCACATTTATTAAATATTAATTTAACATGAATTGAATATGCAATTGCATATCTATTTAATATTAATTTATGCCACGCAATATAAAGCTTTACCAAAAAATCATATGCAGCTCTTTCAATGACTATTATTACCTTACTATAATCTATTTCCAAGTTGTCGTACCTAATTTCTTTCCACAAACAGTTGGATGTTCACAGCACAGACTTTTAAGACCAACTGTTGTCTCATCCAAACTGTAATGATTTAAACTTTGATAAAAACACACTTTCATCATATTTGTGTAGATCTATGTGAATAACTCAATCTCTGCTTTTGGCCTGGGGTGAGTTGTTTAACTAGCACTTAGTGCTAGGTTCTTTCCTTGAGCTTGCTTAGAGCGATACACGTTGAAGGCAAATCTCAAACCACTTTAGTAAGAGCAAAATTCATCATAATATCTTAGCCACCCAAAATGTTATCAATAACTAAACACATGTATTATTTAAAACATGTTAGATTTGTATTGCATGGGGAAAAGTCCTTGATAGGCTTGATAGACTTTTGCTGACATCTTACATAGTCAATTTATAAGCTACAGATCAAAATTTTTTATTTCTAGGCTCTTGGAGAGGCTGGTCTTTTGGATAGCTGGCGAGAGTTAAATCCTTTGGTTAGAGATTACACATTTTACTCCAACCCACATAAATCATATTCCCATTTGGATTATGTTTTTATTCCCCAAACTTATGCTTGTGCAGTGACCTTGTGTCAGATCGATTTTATTGTCCTTGCAGACCATGCACCGGATTACTTAGAGATTGATTTAGACAGACTTATGTCTAAAGCCAAAAACTGGAGATTTAAAACATCATTTTTATCAAATCAGGAATTCTGTAATAAAGTTCTGGAATTGATTGTTCAGTTTGGGCAGGACAATGGAAATTCCACTGTCACCTCCTCAGTTATTTGGAATACCACCGAAACCACCATTCATGGCCATCTAATATCCGCTCAGAAAAAAAACCAAACACTTCTACAATATAGAGAGAGGCAGAGGTGAGACCCCTAGTGAGGCAAATTGAATTTTAGCTGCTGCTAGGGCCAAGCTTAGGTTAGACCACACTAAGCATATAAAAACATTAAAAACAGAACAAGCAGAACACCTTATGAAATCCAGTAGGACCCCAAGTAACACTATTAGATATGACCCGACGTTAATCAATAATACCTTCCACAATGTCTATAAAGACCTCTACCGGTCTCAATGTAGCTATTCAGCGAAAGCTTATTTAGAGTTAGCATCTCAATCGGATTTTACAAGTGCTTTTGGCCAGAACTGATGCCATTGTTTATGCTGATGCTCAGTGATTTTGTGGAGAAGGGATCCCTACCTGACTCCTTGAGGTCTGCAGCAATCTGTGTTTTAAAAAAAGGACAAAGATCGGCTGGAGTGCTCTTTCAGACCTAGGGCCTCATTTACTAAAGGGCACTAATAACGTGCCTAACGTGCACGATAAATCAAAATTTACTACTACATTTACTAACAGAGAACACATTAATTTAGGTGTACACTATTTGACTCATTTACATCCCATAGAGAGCACACTAAATTTACTGTGAGCAATAATTTAATGCGCATGATAATGTCCGAGACTATACGTGACCACCTTCATATAAAAAGCTGCACCCAGCGACACACGCAAGAGAAAACAATGCCAGGTAGCTAAATGCAATAAAAATAAAACCTCTGATATCTGTGCTCAATGTGAAAGACAAGTATGTGGTAAATGCACAGGAAAAGTTGAGAAGCATCAGTAAAATCAAATGAAATCAAATGAATACCTGTAGCGCACTATCTTTTTAATTTAGCCTACCGGTAACACAAAATAAATCATGCTGAGAAGAGGCAGAACTAAGAGAGCAGGACACAAGCAGGAAAAGAGAAAATAAAAAAATGGGAGACCTGAAAAGTTTGACTGCATTGCACACATACAGTTTAGTTTAGTTTAGGGAAAACTGAATGTATCTAGCCCTAAAGTCTGCTTGAGTAGGATAACGGGCACAGAAATAATAATTTTACTCATATTTGCAAATTAATTTCTGCATGTGTGTGGGCCCTCCTCTGGCGTCGGGGCATCTGGTGTTTGCCCGGGTGCTGACGCCGGCCCTGAGAAGCATTACATTTGTGTGGATTGTGTTACTTTGAAGTCCGTTTCCCTGAAAGTGCATTCACGTTACATAATGGAAATTGAGTTATTTTCTTTTTTTATGTTACTTTTAAAAAACGAATTTCATTTTTACAGTTTTGTATGTACATATATATTTTTTATTTTATCATAGTTTTGCTTTTTTTGAAGTAGTGCTTTATATGTGATAAGTTAGAAAATAAACCCTTTTATGTTTAATTGTAACTACAGTGTTTCATTCTGTACTTTTATTTCTTCTTTGGTTTTTATACTTATAAAACCCAATAAAAATTGAAGCTAGTTAACATTTACTCAAGGGAATTAGACAACTGCGCCTACTTGCTAAGTGGCTACAGTACTTTCACAATATTGTTTAATATTTATTTATTTAATAATTTTTACAAATTCTGGCCTAATATGTATTCTCAAAAAAGCTGCCTTTATGAAAATCCATCATGGTCTTTTGGTAGGCCAATGGTTTATCACAGTGATGCACATACCACAACATGGCAGAGGGGTCTCTCATTGCGTTAAAGTTTCTTGTGTGAAGTTTTGACTTAGGATTCTCCATTACTCAATATTAACAGCTTTCAAATAGTTTTTGTTTTGTCACCTGACATCCCTGTGATAGAAATCGGCGGAGTGTCCCGCCCCTTTGTGTATATATATATATATATATATATATATATATATATATATATATATGTTTATTATTATTATTATGATTTATATTATATATATATATATATATATATGACGGCGAAAAAAGCCAATATTATTTGTATTTTTATTATGAATTGTTTGGTCAGATGAGTGAGATGCCGTCCACCATGGTATTGTTTTGTATTATTTTGTATTATTTATTGTTTGTTTTAAATACCTTGTGAGAATGTGTGACTGTCAGCTACTGATTATCTAACTAGCTGACAATCATGCAGCCTTAGTAAATCTGTGCAAAATGTGACCGAGGGATAATATAATAATTGTTAGCCAGTTAATCCCTCGGTCACAGCTTTGGCTGTGTGTGCTCGAGTGGCAGAACGAGTCGGGTGGTGAAGGAAAGTAAAACTTTACAGTGAATAGAAAACAATTGCAAAAATGTGCTGGGTCAACACCGGCACAGTACTTACTTGTTTGTTCAATCTGTTTGTTTGTTTTGGCCAACGCACCGTTTGCTTTTGTGTTTTGTTTTGTTAAAACATTTGTTTTGTTTATTTAATAAAGTACTGAGCGCCGTAGTGTCTAACGTCACTCTACAGCCATCTCTATCACATAGGACCATGGTGCATTTGCTTAAGGGAATACTGCCAATGCAACTAAGTTACCAATCATTTGTCATCTGAAAAAAAAAAAAACTGTCATAACCTATGTCTTACTTTTATGAGACAGAAATATCACCCTAGTGAAAGGAAATGTGATTGGTTAAATGACAGGATTTATGGTGCATGGACGCACATATGGAAGATTTATGTGAACCATAAAGAAATAACATAATGCTGGAAATATGTTTTATATCCCTGTCAGTGCCGTGAATGAAAACTCTTGAGTGACATGACCAGGCCTGAAGAGACGTAAACAGGGATTCAAATAAGAGGTCCACATGAGAGGACCACAATTTAAACATAACATATAACATAAGAACGTGATTGCTTTTTTTGATTGGATGGGAAGTGTGTTTGGATAAAACAATAAAGTATTGCTCTTGACAGTATGAAATAAAATGACAAACCTTAAGCTTACTCCTGGGGCTTTATCCTTCCTGTTAAAAGTATATACAGTCCAATTGCCAATCCAGATTAAACACTTGCATGTTCAATAAATATATTTGATTGCTGAAAACCAGCAGGCCACGTCACACTTTTGTAACTTTTGTTTATGACAAAAACAACTATTAAATGTCCTATCTGACCCACACATTTTCGGCATCTTAACCAGATAGTTGACCAGGATGGTAGGTGTGTGCAGAGAACCCATTACTCGTAATCATACTTTTTAATTAATGTGTGTGTTTTGAAAAGTATATCCTTATGAAATCCCTTTTTCAAAGTGGATGTATGTAGCAATTGGCTGTGTAATGGAGGACTAAGCTGTAGCTCAATGGCTACCGTGCTCATGGTCCCTCTTCCTTTTCCCCGGATTGGTTCTTTATCTCTAGTCTTGAGATTGATAGTCGTCACTGCTCTATTGGAGCCAGGGGCTGATTCAATGTGAATTAGTTGTACTCAGAAAGATGGCCATACTCGTTATGAATAATTGTTTGTACTTGTTCCTCGGCACAGGATGGTCACATGAGGCAACACACAGGCAACAGAAGTCTCCCTCTTGCTATCGACAGCAAAATGTGGTTGTGTGACCAGGCCTTAGGGCAAAAAAAAAAGATTGCAAATCACAAAGATATGCCCTATTTGGAAGGATAATACATTTTAACTGCTTTTGAATACAAATTACATTTTTTAATCTCCTCAGGAAAACCTATTACAAGACATGTCACTGCATTGCAGAAGGCTCTCTCACTTCTAGTTTAAGTCCCACTTGGACTTTGTTGCAACATCTTGGCACTTTTTTCCTGCAGCTACTAACTACAGTGTCAAATGGTTCAATGAACTCCCAATACTTCCTTTACCTTGCAATCCACAGAGCTCCACTGCACAATGAACAATGTTCCGCCCATCTGCTGTTAGTATTGAAACCCACTGGACTTCTGCATTATAGAATTACTTTGTTCCAGTGACCCTGTATTTGTGAAACCCTTTGCCATCTTCTAGCTATTTTTTATGTTTATCACATTTTTCTCAGAGACCTTTAAGTATTGAGCCATACATTATGTTTTTTTTTAAGTTAGAAAATATTTGTTTAATATTTTATTAACTGTCAATGACATATTCAATTTATCAAAATATATCAGTGCTTTCTGATAAATAAAGGGATGGAACTAGAATATCAATTTTAGATGACAATGTCATTTTCAAGCAAACTTGAAGAACAGTAATTGGTAGTATGTGTCAGTAAAATCTTTAAAAAAAAAAAAAAAACTTATATAACTATATATACTGTATATATATATCACCCTTTATAATGCTATAGTGGGGAACCATAGTTGCATGACAGTTCTATTTGTGTTCCGCCTTATAACGAGTATAAAAGGGCTACTGTAATGGCATTATGGAGCAAACGGGAGCCACGACTCTACCATGTTATAACCGATTCCACAGTATAAGGTTGCGTGTTATAACGGGTGAGCATATATATATATATATTCATGTAAAACCTGATTGTCATATAATATTTACCATCTTATACATGCCTAAATGTATAAAATACGTAAAAGTAAAAACATATAGGGTTACATATTAATAATACCTAAAACTGTATTTCGCAAGGAAATCTTTTTTGAATTACACATTAAGAAGAAAACATTGTTTCGATAGACACACAAATAAAAAAAACTTCTGAAGCCTGCTGTTGGAACACTTACAAGATCAGGTCGTTCTGCCGTTAGACTTCTGTTTCTAGACAATTTCAGAAAATTGGTTGGCAATTGAACAAATTGAGAAAGCTAGAGATTGAATGCAATCTAATTAAACCAATAATTGCATCTTGTTGTGTACCCAGATAATGTGCCCCTGATAATTTTAAATGAACACTTGCCATGGTCCTGCTGAATGCTTCTTTCAGTCAGTCCTTTATATTTGCCATAGCTCAAATAATTCATTCCCAGCACTACACTGATAAAGACATATGATTCATGCATATGTAATACAATTAAAATGGTATCATTATTAAGCTGCAATTAACATAAATGCAAAAGATAAGCCTTTATTAATAATATTTTTGAAAGGACACGTAAGGTCAAAGTTTCTCAACATAGCATTCAAATAAATCATATGATGTGGTTAACATGTCACTTCCATCATTTTAAGAACATACAAATGATAAAATATTGGTGAAATAGTCAGATGGTTAAAATTATTCAAGTGAGTCATTGACATATTAAGCAGACAGTATGCAAATGGTTACTAAAAGGGCCAATCAATTCCAGACTGCCCCAAGATAGACAGGGAAAGGCAAGTTCAATATTGTTAAGTGAAACCTACCATTTTTTTTAAAATTCTAAATTAATGAAATTACACACTTTTATAATATCTAAACACAGTCTGATCTTGAGGACTGTTATCCTCAAACTTGTAACCCTGCTCTTACATAGACCTTATTCTAGCGTAGTATGAGTGTTAACAAAAGAACTTTGGGATACAGCTACAGGATTAGTAAAGAGTAGGGGTATGCAGAGGAAATATTACTTGTATGTGTATTCTTACTCATATAATCTCACCAGTCGTGTGCAAGGACATGAATGCATTTCAAGCACTGGTTTTCATTTAGAAAGTGAACAGCCAGTGCCTCATTTTTTATGTAACAATGCCTTTAATTTTAAAGATCTACTGTGTACTGTTTACTTATTAATTGTGCAATCTATATATTGTTGCATGGATTGTTCTCTATCCCTTAATTTTCATCAGCCCATTCTAATTTGGCTAGAATGACTACCATGACTCCCAAAGGCTTTTTACTCTGGGACTAATTGTCTTATTAAAAATTGCCATAATCATAATACTTGCTTGTATGATCCAAGTACTCAGCCCAGACACAGAAAAGTGTTAGTGTGACAATATTTAAAAGATTGGACGTACATTGGCCTCAAATGAGTTAGGGTATTCTTACTGCTATCTTATTATAGATAACGTAAACATTTGTAGCATAAATAGTATTTATGTCATAGGTCGTGAGCGGTGGAAGGATAGCAAACTCTCCCAAAGGCTTGTTTATTATGGCCATGGCTTTCATGACACATCCTCGGTATACCCAGCTTTCTGTTTTTCAAAAATACCATGTTATGAAAATAGGACTTTTAGAGGTACTATATTATCTGGATTGAAACTCCAATGTGTTAATTCTGGATTGCATGCTTAATACACCAGAAAGGACTGTCTTATCAGGAAGAACAGAAAATGAACAGTGACAGAGTCGGCATTACTTGTTGAGGCTTAATTGGCTGTTTTTATTCACATGTCCAGTCTACTGCAAAATCATATTCACAAATAAACGCATACAAAAAAGTTTTTTTTTTTTTAAGCTGCTTTCAATGTGCTTGAAACTCTTGGATGCTAAACACTAAACATGGCACACAGGAAGCTTATATTAAAACACCCCAAGCAAGGTAGTTGGGGAAATTAAGCAAGACAATATATATATATATATATATATATACAGTACCAGTCAAAAGTTTGAGTACACTTGCTGGAAACTAGGTTTTTTTCATAATTGACAATGTTTTACGTCGTATACGTTTCTGTAAATACTTGAAAATGAAAACACATGTTACAATATACAAAATAAAACATAAGGAGTATCAAAGCAATGTTCAAGAAAATTGAAAATTGTCTCTAAATCTTGGATTCCTCAAAATAGCCACCCTTTGCCTTAACAGCCTCACAAACACGAGGCATTCGGTGAACAAGTTTCAGCAGGAAATCACCCGACATGTCCCCGACATGCCCCGTAGCCATGGCTATGACCCACAAAAAAAAAAACAAGATTGGTGATTGGATGGCCAAGATATGATATGAAAGGTCATCGATTATATACAATCGATTTTAAAGAGCTCCGGCAGCATTGGGTTAAACAGCCTAATTCATATCCTTTAGAAGTTTAGAAGAGTCACTGTCATACATGGATAAGAAAAATCAATAAAGTTCATGTATTGATTGGTTGGAAAATGCTTGTGTAACATATTATTTGTCTCCTTTCAATGATCTCATTACTGCAGAACCCCTAAAACGACATGGTGTAAATTAAAAAGGAAGGCTACTATCTTGTGCACACTACTTGCTATTTTGTCAGCATGAGATATTATAGTAAGTTGTACACACAAGATATTATGTTGTGTGCACGAAATAGTAGCCTCCCATTAAAAGTTTTACACCATATACCTTTAGTGGTTCCGTACATTACTATTCCACACATACATCCAATTTATTTTCCACCATATCAAACACATCTTTTGTATGCTCATAAACAAAAACAAAATAAAAAATAAAAATAAAAATATAAAAGCTGGAAATATTTCTATACTTGGAAAAGTACACAATAAATAACTTGTCTAACTTTAGCATTACAGAGGCAGAAGTGTTAAAGGGACTAGGAGCTCTTAAAATAAACAAATCCACTGGGCCGGATCAGATCCTCCCAATAGTATTCAAGGAAATGAAAAAAGTTATTTACAAACCACTAACCAAGATCATGCAACAGTCTCTTGACACAGGGGTTGTACCGACAGAATGGAAAATTGCAAACGTAATACCGATCCACAAAAAGGGAGACAACACCGAACCAGGTAACTACAGACCAATAAGCCTGACTTCTATTATATGTAAACTTATGGAAACTATAATAAGATCCAAAATGGAAAATTACCTATATGGGAACAATATCCTGGGAGACAGTCAGCATGGTTTTAGGAAAGGGAGATCATGTCTAACTAACCTGCTTGATTTTTTTGAGGATGCAACATTGACAATGGATAATTGCAAAGCATACGACATGGTTTATTTAGATTTCCAGAAAGCTTTTGACAAAGTCCCGCATAAATGATTAATTCTCAAACTGAATGCAGTAGGGATTCAAGGAAATGCATGCACATGGATTAGGGAGTGGTTAACATGTAGAAAACAGAAAGTACTGATTAGAGGAGAAACCTCAAAATGGAGGGAGGTAACCAATAGAGTACCACAGGGATCAGTATTAGGTCCTCTCCTAATCTACATTAATGATTTAGATTCTGGTATAGTAAGCAAACTTGTTAAATTTGCAGACAACACAAAAATAGGAGGAGTGGCAAACACTGTAGCAGCAGCAAAGGTCATTCAAAATGATCTAGACAGCATTCAAAACTGGGCAGACACATGGCAAATGACATTTAATAGAGAAAAGTGTAAAGTACTGCACGCAGGCAATAAAAATGTGCATTATAAATATCATATGGGAGATACTGAAACTGAAGAAGGAATCTATGAAAAAGACCTAGGAGTTTATGTTGACTCAGAAATGTCTTCATCTAGACAATGTGGGGAAGCTATAAAAAAGGCCAACAAGATGCGCGGATATATTGTGAGAAGTGTTGAATTTAAATCAAGGGAAGTAATGTTAAAACTTTACAATGCATTGTAAAACCTCACTTAGAATATTGTGTTCAGTTCTGGTCACCTCGTTACAAAAGGGATATTGCTGCTCTAGAAAGAGTGCAAAGAAGAGCAACCAGAATTATCCCGGGTTTCAAAGGCATGTCGTATGCAGACAGGCTAAAAGAATTGAATATATTCAGTCCTGAACAAAGAAGACTACGCAGTGATCTGATTCAAGCATTCAAAATCCTAAAAGGTATAGACAATGTCGACGCAGGGGACTTTTTTGACCTGAAAAAGAAACAAGGACCAGGGGTCACAAATGGAGATTAGATAAAGGGGCAATCAGAACAGAAAATAGGAGGCACTTTTTTACACAGAGAATTGTGAGGGTCTGGAACCAACTCCCCAGTAATGTTGTTGAGCCTGACACCCTGGGATCATTCAAGAAGCTGCTTGATGAGATTCTGGGATCAATAAGCTACTAACAACCAAACGAGCAAGATGGGCTGAATGGCCTCCTCTCGTTTGTAAACTTTCTTATGTTCTTATTTTCTTAACGCCAGATGTGTTAATATTCCAACTATTCTAATTAGCTTTTCCAATTCACATGTCATTCTATGACAACATGAAAACATCCATGGTTGTACTGGTTTTGACCTCACCTGACCTGCCCAGTGGTGTCTACACAAGTTGTCTGAAGTGAACCCACCTACTGTACCAGTTAAGCAGTGTGTGCTGGAAAGCCTTGCCAGAACATGGGTCAGGTAAGGGCACAGTGGCAGCATTACCTGACAGCTTCCTGTCCTTTTTGGAATTGTCAGCACTTACATCAAGTAAAACATAGTTTTTGTGTTTACTATATACTGTATATGTTCAAATCCCCACTCAGCCAATGACTCACTGTGTGTTACGCTGAGCAAGTCACTTAACCTCCTTGTGCTCCGTCCTTCGGAAGAGACATAAAACCGAGGTCCTATTGTAAGTGACTCTGCAGCAGCAGTTGTGATGCATAGTTCACACCCTAGTCTCCGTGAGTCGCTTTGGATAAAAGTGTCTGCTAAATGACTAATTTAATAATAATTTAAAAAATATCCGGTGGAACTGTTTTTAACAATTAAGCATGTACTAAATATACGTAAAACAAACTGAAAGGTGCAGCAATGAACTGTCCCTTATAAAGATTTATACCAAAAAATATGCAATGGAATTTTGTAAACAAATCATATCTTCTTTTAAAATATATTACAAACTCTTAAAACTAGGTTTATTAATTCTTCAAAATGTCTTAGGAGTAACACAGAAACTCTTAAAATACAGAATAAAAATAAAAAACACTTTGATAGCATATAGTAACAGATTGCTGCAAACACAATAACTATAACTCCCAGCGCCTCCAGAATTCAAAGTTTTGCAACAAACGATGCATGATTTTGATTGAACGACAGCCCTAAAAAATAAAATAATAATAAAGTAAGAAATGACAGAAAGCTCACAAAGCTTTTTTTTCATTCTATGACAAGAGATGACAGCTGCTTTCTGTGATTTATTGAGTAGTAGAATGTTGTTTGTATTGTGCAGAGATGTTTTTGTTAGAACATTTATGAAATATGTCTTTTAATTTATAGCATTTACTGACATTCTCTTTTTAGCACGACCAGTTTTTAGAAGTACTGTTATATGACATTATAAAGCTTAAAGAGACTTTTACTCTATCGGATATATTGTGAGAAGTGTTGAATTTAAATCAAGGGAAGTAATGTTAAAACTTTACAATGCATTAGTAAGACCTCACCTAGAATATTGTGTTCAGTTCTGGTCACCTTGTTACAAAAAGGATATTGCTACTCTAGAAAGAGTGCAAAGAAGAGCAACCAGAATTATCCCGGGTTTAAAAGGCATGTCGAAAGCAGACAGGCTAAAAGAATTGAATCTATTCAGTCTTGAACAAAGAAGACTGCGCAGTGATCTGATTCAAGCATTCAAAATCCTAAAAGGTATAGACAATGTTGACCCAGGGGACTTTTTCGACCTGAAAAAAGAAACAAGGACCAGGGGTCACAAATGGAGATTAGATAAAGGGGCATTCAGAACAGAAAATAGGAGGCAACATTTTACACAGAGAATTGTGAGGGTCTGGAACCAACTCCCCAGTAATGTTGTTGAAACTGACACCCTGGGATCATTCAAGAAGTTGCTTGATGAGATTCTGGGATCAGTAAGCTACTAACAACCAAACGAGCAAGATGGGCTGAATGGCTTCCTCTCGTTTGTAAACATTTTTATGTTCTTATCTACAATTTCAGAATATTTAATATGTTACCTGTTTAATCCCTTTTATATGTGTGCAGCAAACCTCCCCGAGAGGTTGATAACTAGATTAGGCATGATTTGCTGCCACCACCTTTTAGACATTGGGCAGTCTGGTAACTATAATGTAAGTGTGGGCACTTGTACAAGGGGAAACCACTATGACGATAATCAAATGAGGGAGATAGAGAAAACACTAGGAGACATACGTTTGTCAAAGGTGGAGTTTCCAAGCATGTTTTTTTTTAGCTCAAGAAAAATGTCTTGTGTAAAATGCTTTTTTGGGTTTCCATTCGCTCAGTTTATTTTACTCCAGTAAACCGGGCTTTTCACCCGACGTCATGCAAATGAATGGGAAAGGTGGGGGTTGATATGTTGCTGTTTTTGAAGATTGCTAGTGAAATTAGTAAAATTACTTGTAACCTTTTGCGGTCCATTTATTCAGCACGTCTCAGGCGCGTCAGGTCCCATTTATTTTCACACGTAAAGTTTATTTTAGACGCGCTGTTTAAAAGTATTTTTCCACAGTAAAACAGTTTTTAAAGGCACTGCATATCAACAGGACACTCAGTACTGCATCTCCAGCCCCACCCCTTGCTCGCTGTAGTTTTTAACATATCTCTTCATAGTCGTGCATACTGATAAATCATCTCCTGATCACTCGTTTTATCACCAAATTCCTCAATAATGCGATCCAAGTCATTATTTTATTTCTGTAACATCTCAAAAAGCTCTGCAAATGTCTGTGTATTGCTTTTTCCGGAGAAAATCGACTAGAGACCTGAGCTTTACATCTTTTTGATGATGTTGGACATCGGACCGGAAAGAGAAAATTGTAATGTCGGACCTAGTCTGACATAGGACCACAAAGGGTTAATGCCCGGGTTTTCTCCTCGCTCCAGCGATTTTGAGTGGAGGGTGGACACGCGTTGTCTTTGGACATAGCTGGGATCAAAAGCAAGGGAATTCAGTTAGACATTTAGTAAGCAACTCACTTGCTCTTCATGTTTAACTTTAGCATAGTTTTTACAGCAAGGGTATTCTCAAACAGCTTCTTTAATACTATAACAAAGGCATAACGCAGTTCATGGTAAGTGGCTTTATACAAAACTGTAAACCCACAAGAGATATACAACATGACAGGCCAGACACAGTAAAAAACAATAATAAAAAAGCTGCCCGCATTATCATTAAGATGAACTAAGCCACTGCTAACCATAAAACTGCCCATTAGCCACTACTTTCTGCCATCTTGGAATCCACAGTAACAACTGACCGGCTCCCTTGCAATATTTATAGTGATGTCACTTAAGGATAAACACGCTCATTAACATTTACAAGTGAAATATGGGTGTCCATGCGAAACGGCGTGGATTTTCCCGTGTGTTTCGTCATTTACCCTATCCCTCTCTTTGGCCGTTTTTTTCGGCCACAAACCTGATTTACACGAGTAATTCTCCCAAACGTGCACGCGCATCACCATTTCACAGGTAAATTGCCCAGCATGGAAACCCTATGATTGTGAACTGCACCACAGGAAAGCTGAAAAGGCCTACACACAGCTGCATGATGATACAGAGTGAGCTAGAGCCACCCAGGACTGCCATGTTTTATGTGTTGATCTGAAGTCTGTAATCTACACTCCTAATCTTACACATTTTAATGTGTACTGTCAATGCCAGCTGTCAAATTACAATTGTATTCAGGAGCTTGGTGCTGATGAGCTTGCAACAATGTGTGTCTGGCATGAAGGTATTAACAGAGGATCACTGGAAGTGGCAAGCTACATATTAAAAGAGAACCAGACAAAATGAATTCCCTTGGTTTCTGGACATTCCTTTCTAGCTTGTTTGTGACATGGGTCATTGGATGGAAGCGAGGATCCACATCCAGATTGCAACCACCTATTTTTTTCAACCAAATGCTACTGCTATTCATGGTGGCACTTTTGACAGTGTTATGGACAGTGTTTCTAATTTTGTGTCCAGCCTTGTCATGGAGTTATCTGCTTATAGGCACTATTGTTGGGTTTGGTCAGCAATGCTAACCCCAGAACAAGCACAAATGACACACAGGTTTTAAAAAAATAAAATAAAATAAAATAAAAAAAACTATAATAGCAAGCCCTTTCAGATATTTATGAATACACATTTTTGAATTGCTAAGTAAAAATGTATTACCATGACACAGTTTTATTCAAAATTATTTTGTAAAACCATAGTTTCTGTTGCTCTAATGAATTTAATTAAAGTTGGAATGCACTTTGGAAAATATGAAACATTTGACTAAATATTCTGTCTTAGATATATACTGTTTTTTCACTAAATCACATTTACCAGCATAATAGTAAAAAAAAAAAAAAAAAAGTGGGGGGAAACCGTTTTAAGATTTCTCCATGGGTATTCCTTAATTGTCATTTCATAGTAAACTGCTTTCATATTCCTTGTCATTGTCCTTTTTAGGTTATATATATATATATATATATATATATATATATATATATATATATATATATATATATATATATATATATATATATATATATATATACTTTAGTATATTCCTGATTATATGAAAAGAATACACCCTGTTTTAGTTTAGAATGAATGGAAACTCACTATTTGTTTTAACCTCATAAGCAAAGTGATATAATTAGTTAAATAGCCTATTGAGCTGTGATCCTTTAAGCTCTCTCTCTCAAGGCAGACACTCACTCACTCAAGAGTGTGAAACACATTGCGGATGATTGATTGACAACTTGGAACTGTGTCTCTCGTGGATGAAAGGAGACGATCAGGGGCCCGTTTCATAAAAGTCCTGCAATTTGATGTCGTTGCGAGGACACAGAGATTGTCCCTTTGTGTGTTTCATAAAGCACTTTGCAAGTGCTGCTGCTTGCGATCACTCTTTTGCGATCAGTAACTTGGTAACCCACGTTAAAGCCCAGTGACCAATTTGGTAATTACACAGTGGCAGTAAATGCAATAGGGGTGGAGCAGAGAATGGTACCTGAAATAAGAAAAAATGGGTAGATCTAGAAAGTAGAACACAATTAAAAGAAGAGTGATGAAAAAGACAGGTTGAGGATGAAACAGTAGTCCTCAATATAATTGGTTTAGTAGCTGTTGCTGGTATTGAGAGTGGACTAGATATAAGAGAGCTCTTCCTGCTACCTGTGACCCAGCTGTGGAATGAGTAAACAAGTCATTTGTTATCCATCTCAGTAAGCAATAATGACAAAAGATCAATAGCTCAAAAGATCAAAAATGCATTATTATTATTATTATTATTATTATTATTATTATTATTATTATTATTATTATTCTATGAGGTCTACAAAGTTTCAGTCATTTCAGTGGCCAAATAGAACAAACCTTTATTTGTACAATGGGCAAAATCAAAAAGAAAAAGAAACGTGCAAGACATAAATATGTGAAAATCATGATAATCATGTTTATTACAGTGACAGCAAAACGATGGGTGTATTCTTCTACACGGAGGACAGCAATGCCAGCTTTGACCCATTGCCAATACCCACAGCATCTTACCCCATAGACCTCACATTCAGACTCATTGGCTTCTACTCCACATAGTCCTAAAGCGAAGCAAAGAAAGAAGAAAGGTAATCGACTTGGACCTTTTTAACTTGGAGGAAGCTCGCCTTGAGGTGGAAGAAATGCATTTGGCCATGGAAAGAGAGCGTCTGGATGTGGAGAGAAAAAGACTGGCACTGGAAGAAAGAAAGTTCAACTTAATGAAGGACATTTTTCTCTCTCACAACCAAGGAATGCAGCAGCATTTAATTGAACCTAAAGTTTTCTTCAATCTATTACTTTAAATGCAGTGTTTAGATGAAGAGTTATTGCTTACATGCGTGATTAGTGAAGTTCAAATGTAAGTTATTGTTAAAACTATGCACAGATAGTAAAGAAAGTTATTTTTTTTAAGAATTAAAGAACATTTTGTTTCAGTTATTGTCTGTTGTATTTTTGTAATTTATGATTTGGTTACATGATGTCATTAATAAAACAAAGGCATCTGAAATTGAAATATTTTTGTTTCTTATTGCAATTGCGTTTTGATACACAGCCAGGGGTGTAGCGCTGCTCCCCCACTTCTCTTTGGTAGGAAGAGCACCGATTCCATAAGGAGGTATAACTGCAGTGTATAAAAACAATTGGATGTAATCAAAACATATATTTTATTTCAGGACCTTTCAGAAAATAGCCTGAAAGTAAAGTAAACACAGTGCATTCAACTTCTTATTTACATTTTCTACACACCTGAAGAAGGGCTTTATATACTTTAAAGTGCAGCCTTAACGTTTTGTCACTTCTAGACATCTCCAAATCTTTCTCAAATGTTTCTCTAACTGTTAATCCCGTCGATGTGTCATGTTGTCTTTCAACTTCACTGTCTTCGTTCTCATCATCATTGTTTTCTGGCATATAATTGGAATCAGGCAAAGGGACGTCTTCAGACATACAAATGTTGTACAGAAGCAAACATGTTTAGTTTTTTGATAAACAATATAGACTTGCCTATATAGCACAATCTCTCAGATGAATGTGTGTGTGTGTTTAAATGTATAATTGAGGATATGGGATTGATCAAAGTAGGCCTTAGGTACTCTGTATAAAAGCTATAGCTAATTTATAGGCAAGTTTATTGTTGTTGTTATTATTATTATTATTATTATTATTATTATTATTATTATTATTATTAATGTCTCCACTTGCAAAGTGATCGGAGGTTCGCCCAAATAAAACTGTCGTGCGTACTCCCAGGGCATCGAATGGCTGCATCTGAGATCACATGAATGTTAATGGAATGAAAACCTTTCCTGCATACGTACAGGTGCTCATTCTCAGCAGGGGACAAATTTGATTATTTGAGAGCCATCTACAGCTCCACGTACTTTTGGCAGACCACAGAAATTGCAGAAGTGAGTCTTTACCCGCTTTCTGTCAGTCTGCTCAGGAAAGCATATATAATCACCAATGTTGTTACGCAAAGCCCAAGGAACTTTGAATATGCATCTCGAAAGAGTGACCATGCTTATACCATGACAGTCAGCTACAACTTCCTGAAAACTACCGCTAGTATAGAACCTACGACCGGTTAACACTTGATGTGGCACGGTTAATGCCACATTTCGTCACGTTTTGTTTCTAATTTCTTCATCAATAAATCACAAAAATTAGTTATCTCCCCTCTTGGCAATCGGTATACGAAATAAAAAGGATTTGACCGGTCCCTAAATACTCTTTCCCTTCGGATTTCTCTGCCATATCGACGACAAGCTAATAGTATGGGCACCATTGTATGTTCTAATAGGATCTGTGATAAAAATTGCTACTTGCGGCTGCTGACTGGCTATTGCAGGTTTCTTGTGAAAATCTGCGATATCACAGCCCTGCTAAAGTTTTATGAAACCTAACTTTTTATTTGCGAGGTGTTTATGATTGTAAATCATCGCAAATCGCTTTTATGAAACGGGCCCCTGGTTAATGAATAAAAAAACAGAGGTTAAAAAAAAAATTACAAATATAAAGCTCAGTAAAATAAAATGTGGGTATTAGACTATAAGGCAATTTGTTTTTGTTCAATGTATATAAGGGATTATACAAAATCTGTAAATATAGTTTAATCCTTTTTCTGAAAAGTAAAAGAACGATTCTATTGTGTTAGACGGATGGAAGGAGAATTTAAAATGGTATTTAAGCAATGTTTTTCTTTTGTCACTTTGAACCAGGCACAAACTAGCAGTTTTAAAGAAAATACTATATTTTACAACATTAAGTTGTGGCAGTATTTTTGTGTTCTTATTTATTTAAATTGTAGGAAGACATGGACAATTTCCACAATTTCCAATTAGAAGGACTACAGTGAACTCCAAAAGTATTTGGACAGTGACACATTTTTTGTTGTTTTGGCTCTCTATTCCAGCACTTTGGCCCCCATCGCTTTTACAGTTGTGCCTATTTGCTTTGTGCTGGGCAAGATTGCCCCAATGGTTTCTTGAAACTTGGCTTGTGTTTTTGATATCTCCACTTTAAATGGCTGGGCACTTTTGAATTTTTTTTCACATTTCCTCTCTCTTCAACCAGTATGGAAAGGAACCTTACTTCCTTGCACCAATAGGGACCACAATGAGCGTTACACTGACAGGATGATGAGATGACTCAAAAAAATAATCTCCAAAAAAATCTTCAAAATGTAAAAAATACCACTGGTTACCTTGCTCAATTTTGAGGTTTCTCTTCTAATCAGTACTTTCTGTTTTTTACATGTTAACCACTCCCTAATCCATGTGCATGCATTTCTTTGAATCCCTACTGCGTTCAGTTTGAGAATAAATCTTTTATGCAGGACTTTGTCAAAAGCTTTCTGGAAATCTAAATAAACCATGTTATATGCTTTGCAGTTATCCATTGTCAATGTTGCATCCTCAAAAAAATCAAGCAGGTTAGTTAGACACAATCTCCCTTTCCTAAAACCATGCTGACTATCTCCCAGGATACTGTTACCATATAGGTAATGTTCCATTTTGGATCTTATTATAGTTTCCATAAGTTTACATATAATCGAAGACAGGCTTGTTGGTCTTTTTGTGGTCGGTATTACGTTTGCAATTCTCCAGTCTGTCGGTACAACCCCTGTGTCAAGAGACTGCTGCATGATCTTGGTTAGCGATTTGTAAATAACTTTTTTCATTTCTTTGAGTACTATTGGGAGGATCTCATCCGGCCCAGGGGATTTGTTTATTTTAAGAGCTCCTAGTGCCTTCTGTCTGTTATGCTAAAGTTGTTTAAAACTGGATAGGAACAGGTCATTGAGAATCTGTGGCACTATTTGAAAATTGCGGCCCACAAGCATCGTCTAACCAACCTGAACAACCTGGAGCAAATCTGCCAAGAAGAATGGGCCAAAATCACTCCGACACTGTGTGCAAAGCTGGTACATACTTACCCCAAAAGACTTAAAGCTGTTATTGCAGCGAAAGGTGGCTCTACCAAATATTAATGTGTGGGGGTTGAATACTTATGCAAGCAAGATATTTCAGTTTTTTATTTTTCTTAAAAATATTTCCCAACATAAAACCAATGTCACCTTACAATAATTGATTTTGAGTTTCAGTGTTTTAAAATAAAATATCAAACAGGACGAAATTTCAATGTACCATTTGTAATTCAGTAATATGTGAGAATTGGTCAGGGGTCTGAATACTTTTGCAAGGCACTATATATATATATATATATATATATATATATATATATATATATATATATATATATATATATATATATATATATATATACACCACAATGCATATCAAACTTGTGATACATTTTTATTATTCCACTAACGGACATTCCAAGTGGGATAACATAAGTGGAATAATATAGTTTGTATTTCAACAGGTAATGTATTTCGTGTTGTAAATGGAAAACGACATTATTTACATGTTATCAGTAGACACCTTCATGGATGTAGATTAAAGGGGAAATCAAGGGGGAAATTTAAGGTTAGGGAGAATTTAGCAATTCATGACAAAATTAAGGTAATTTTAAGGGATAACATTAAGGGATTTGGTTTCACAGTGACAGTAGAGCTCTACATAGAAGCAACACTGTCAGAACCCTGGTTTGCCCACCCTAATATAGTTGGAGATATACTGTTCTTCCACATTACATTTTTTAAATTGTCTATAAAACCTAAATAATAAATCCCACTGATAAAACAATTTAAGAAAAAGTGAAGGCCTGCAGAAGGATAAATATGATTAAGGTAATGCATCTTAGGACATTGTCTCAAGCACTTAAAATAAAAAAAGATTGCCCAGCTCAAAAGCACTCACAGTGCACATATATGGTTCTTAGTTTGAACGATTAATTTACAATGTTTATTAACATTTCCAGAAAAAAAAATCCTTTTTCAACTACTGGGGCCTAAAATAAATCAGTTTATGGTGCTGCAAATATTCTACCCCTGGTATAAAGTATCAATTTTAACTTGTTTCAGATTGTGTTGTTAAAGATCAACAGATTTAGGGAAGTGTTAGAGAGTAAATTAAATGAAAATAATGAAGAGGAGTGGCAAATTACTTATCTGCTCTCCTGGGCTTAGAAATGGGTGGTACTGGAATTGTTTTTATATGAACTGTGTTGTGCAGAATTATAAATGAAACATCTGATAAGCTCTTTGAAATAACTCTTAGACTCCATATTCAAATACAACAAGAGAAGGCAGCCTTATAGACTGGAGAAATAACTTTCAAAAGTATGCCTTGACAGACGTTAATATGTTTTCACTTTTTCTACTACATATGCATGTATTCAGGCCCTCTTGCAACTTCAGGCTTCACTTGGTCCTGGGGAGGTCTTGCCTCCTTAGGGCCAAAGCTTACACTTAAAAAGCAATGTCATGTTTCAAGCACCATAGTAAATACAGACATCTTATATGGGCTACCGTAGGCGTGCCCATTTTCTTGGAAAATGTAAAACAAAATCACCACAACCACATAACAGAAATTAAAGTCTCACCATCAACAAACATGGGAGATTATTACATTTACTTTAAACAGCAGCAGATCTAAATAGATCACCTATTTACGTAGCCAATGTCCATTTCCTTTTTAAATTCCCATCCACTACGTACGGCACATGGGGCACAGACATGGGTAATTATGTTAGTAAATTATACAGTTCTGTGCCCTTTTAAATAATACATGTCTACATAAACTAAGTTAAAAAGGAGAACTTTAGCAAATAAGAATGGTTGGTGCAACTGGATGTACTGAATTATTTTTATTCATGGTGACATAACATATTATAAAAGAGCTTTGAAAAGAATACTTTCATAAGGCCATACTGTGAACGCTTTAAAAAAAAATTGAGAAGTGTGAACAATCTATTATTGTTTGGGCTAAATTCCAAATACGAGAGTGGAACTTCAAAAGTGAAACTAGTCACCCATCAAACAACTAAATGACTCTGAACTATAAATGCTCAAAATTCTGCTAGATTTACCATTTTACAAGGGCAAGTTAAGGTAAGGCTCCGATCAACAATTTTTTGTTCTCAAGAGAAGCTAATATGGTTCACAGCATTACACTTGTTCCAACTCTGTTCAGTTGTAAGGGGCAGGAATAAGGAAAATAAAAGTGTTTAATCATTTGAATGAAAATTATGTATGTGCTTTAGGGTTACAACATGTGTCCATTTTTGTCAGACCAATCAGACTGTTACTAAGTCTGCTCTGAACTGATTACAGTTACAATAAGAGTTATGCAAACTGTAATATGTCTGAGTCTGCAGATCTTCAGTTGATTACTTAATTGATGCAGGAAAAGATCAAGGGGTTTTGGCATGGGTTGGATTTCTGTAATACTTGTCAAAGGGGTAGTTTCAAAAAAAAAACAGTACTTGGTACATGACAACTAGAATCCCTTCATAAACGTATTGCTGAAGTGACTAAAGGAAGTCAACTTTCATATGCATTTTATGAATAGTGTATTTTGGATGAATAGATAAATGGGTAGGTCTTTATCTGCCCCAGTGAAGAAGGGCACTCACAAATGCAGCAGACAGCACTGCTGAATAAACAGAGGTCATATCTGTATGATTCAATTTTTTTTTCTCACATAAAGAAATACTTTATGTGTGCTACTGATACACTGATTTATTTTTAAATCACTGAAAGAATAAAAACATGTTATTTTGGTAATTATTATTTTAGCTTAATATCCCCAGGCGCATGCAATCGTTTACACTTAGTAAACTTATGACATTTATTGAAGAGATTTTTAAATCATTTGAACAATTTCAAGTTACATGACTAGCCTTTTACTACATTCATTGGAAAGAAGTCAACATTTCTGAACACATGAACTGTAAAGTGATGTAAAGTGGCAGTGCTCATCAAGAGGAGCTCAGAGGAGTTTAAGGCAACCTCTTCCAAGTCTGGTTAGCCTTCAGCCAGACAGTGAGTCACAAAAGCTCATTTGGCCACATTATTCAATGTGACAGAATAAACAGGATCTTGCTACAAGTTACAGTACATTCAAATGGTAGGAGAGTAGGCTCCAAATGTATTTTTTTTACACTAGTGTTCTTGCTGATATTGTGTCTATGAGAATATTAGAATTGGAGCAAATTGAGCAGTAGCATCTAAATATGCAAAGCAAAATGTCTGCAAGAAATTTAAAGGGCAAGCTGGTGGAACTTTAACCGCATGAAGGGCTGAAGAGAGGTTTTGGATCAGGCACTGATTTGGAACAAAGGATGTCATATTTTATTCATAGATCGTGTTAATAAGGGGTGTGCAGAGGGGTCATTACTGGTAGTTCTACTGAGAGCCGCCATGTTTGTATGGGTACTCCGAGAAGGATTGTACAAGGAAGTGGAAGGGGGTAAAACCAGAAGTGATGTAAAAACTCATTTCACCCCAGAATTCTCAGGCATTTTATAGGAATGACGGATGGCTTGGAGTGGGGTATTCATTGCCTGTTTTATCCCACAGACTGCTTCCTTAGTAAATATTCATATATACCAAGATACACAGTAATGCTGTCAATTGTGGTCATATGGCTTAAAATGTCCACTTCCAGTTGTTTTACTTTATTCATGTGTTCCCATACTAGGCAGTGTATGTCTCAGTAATAGTGACATTTTGTGAAATGGTAAACAATGTCTTTCGTTAATACTCTCTGACCATCATCTGATGCTATTTATTACAGTGTGTGCCTCCATGTTCCCCCATAGAATTCTGTGCATCTTCTGCATATGCACAATTACTAAAAACCTTCTAGGCAATGTCAAAAAGATAATCATAATTATGAGTGTCATTTTGTAAATTACAATTGACATATGGACACACTTCTTTAGAACTTTGGCCAAAACCAAGCATACAAATGAACTATTTTTAATAGTTGCCTGCCAGGAGCTGTAAGAAAGACTGGACTGTTGAGAAACAGCAAGTATATTAGCAGATGTGTCAATAATGTTGCATTGAATTTATCCAGCATAACAATTTAACAGCCACAGGCATCAACGTAGAAAACTATTTGTATTAGATTCTCAGGGAGTGTTATTATTTGTTTTATTTTTTTGTTATTCATTAAAAGGAACTAAACCATTTAGGCCATTTGAATATTATTAAAATAATGTTATTCTAAAAGTTACAGATACTGCAACGCTCCCACCTTGACAGGTGGCTGCGATGCTCCCTCCCTGTGCTCCGGTACATGATAGGACGAAGCGCTGGCGACCGCCCATAACTACGGTTACCCGGACAGTTCCACTCCCCACTGTGCCGCGTGGCCACCTGAGGCATCGCCTACAGGCTTCCACAGCAGCTAATGCCTGGGGCCGCCCTCCCCAATGCAGCAGCTCTCCGGGAGACAGTTCCCACGGAACCGCCCTAGACAGACTCCAAGACAGACCCCACCCCAGCCTCAGCAAGGCCCCTGAAGGCTTGCGACCTCAGACCCACCCCTTCTCACAACACTCTTGGGTGCTCACCACCGTACACACCGGTTACGCGCGGGGGCCCTCCTCCCTTTCGAGGGATCCCGGTTACATCCGTGAGCGACCCTCTCCAGGTCTTGGCCCTCAGACAAGAAGTAAAAACATTGCTTCTCAAACAAGCCATCTGCCTCGTAGAACACACCTTTCAAGAAGAGGGGTTCTATTCGAGGAACTTTCTAGTGCCAAAAAAGGACGGGGGCCTTCTCCCCATCCTTCACCTGACACCTCAATGGGTTCTTGAGGGAGAGGAGGTTCCAGATGGTCACACATCATCACATCCTCCAGTCTGTCTGGTCGGGCGACTGGTTTACCACTGTGGACTTAAAGGATGCGTATTTTCACGTCCCTATCCGTCCAGCGCACAGGAAATATCTCTGTTTCGCCTTTCAAGGAAGTGTCTTCAAGTTTTCCGTGCTGCCATTCGGCCTCTCCTTAGCCCCCCACACATTTTCAAAGTGCATGGATGCAAGGGATCAGGGTGTTGAATTACCTGGATGACTGTTTGATCTGTTCCCAGTCACAGGAAGGAGCAGTGGCCCACAGCGATTGTGACAGAACTGGTGAGACTGGGTTTCGCCCTCAACAAGGACAAGAGGCAATTAATACCAGTGCAAAGTATGGTTTATTTGGATCTCCGGCTGGATTCCCTTATAATGCGAGCCTACCTGTCAGATGACAGAGTAGCCACTATTCACACTCTTAGCCCTGTTTGAACAGGGATCCATAAGAACATAAGAACATAAGAAAGTTTAAAAACGAGAGGAGGCCATTCAGCCCATCTTGCTCGTTTGGTTTTAGTAGCTTATTGATCCCAGAATCTCATCAAGCAGCTTCTTGAAGGATCCAAGGGTGTCAGCTTCAACAACATTGCTGGGGAGTTGGTTCCAGACCCTCACAATTCTCTGTGTAAAAAAGTGCCTCCTATTTTCTGTTCTGATTGCCCCTTTATCTAATCTCCATTTGTGACCCCTGGTCCTTGTTTCTTTTTTCAGGTCAAAAAAGTCCCCTGGGTCGACACTGTCTATGCCTTTTAGGATTTTGAATGTTTGAATCAGATCGCCGCGTAATCTTCTTTGTTCAAGAGTGAATAGATTCAATTCTTTTAGCCTGTCTGCATACGACATGTCTTTTAAACCCGAGATAATTCTGGTTGCTCTTCTTTGCACTCTTTCTAGAGCAGCAATATCCTTTTTGTAAAGAGGTGACCAGAATATAACTTATTTCCAAAAATATTGGAATATGATCTGATAGTTCTCTTTTTTAACCCCTCCTTTCTCCATGAAGTCAGGTGAACCAAAGTTCACAGAATCCTTGCTATAAAACAAAACAATATGATACAAGTTTATATGTGTATTACAAGAGATGTACAATATATTCCCTCTGAGCAGCATATCTTGTCAACTTCAGTTCAGTTATTTCCATTTAAATTTAAGCAATAATGAATAAGTTAAATATAACAGCCTTTTTAACTGTGCCATTCTTGGACGAAGCCTGACCTCTGTTTTTAAAAATTTGCCTGCACAAGCAGGTTTCAGACACCCTGTTTTCTTGCCAAGACTAGTGTTTCAATTAACCCCTTGCTGCAGACGCGCTGTAATTTCCTAACTTTTGTTACGATGACAAAACATGTCATATCTCAGCCGTCCAACCAGCAATTTTGTTTTTTTTAAAGTGTGGGTCATAGCCATGACTATGGGACTTGTCATGATATCATTGGTTTATGGCTAGGGTGGGCGATGATCCCGTGGTTAGTATGCAGCTCCGTACTAAACTAGTACGCAAGTTAAATACCAATTGCAACAAACTCGGCGGCTGAAGTTAGTCCCCAGCTGTGTACTAAAAAAGGTTTCAATTGCAACGAACCCAAAAACAACTGCTGCTGCCCTCTAGAGGATACTAAGTACAGGACTAACTTAGTCTAACTCTTGCTATGGATTAAGAATTTTAGTATCATACTAAGTGGAATAGTGGAAGACATGTGAAAGTCCCACAATGTACTGGCAGTTTATTTTTGCTGAAATAATAATGTGTGCATATAATATACACATATATATGTTGTCACCATATTTGAAACATCAGCTGCCTGTACAGATATTGTAATAGTAAAATAAAATTACATTACGACTATAATACTGTTAACTACTAATAATGAAGGAAGGTGTCGGCAGCATTATTATTATTATTATTATTATTAATTTCTTAGCAGACGCCCTTATCCAGGGCGACTTACAATTGTTACGAGATATCACATTATTTTTACATACAATTACCCATATATACAGTTGGGTTTTTACTGGAGCAATCTAGGTAAAGTACCTTGCTCCAGGGTACAGCAGCAGTGTCCCCTACCTGGGATTGAACCCACGACCCTTCGGTCAAGAGTCCAGAGCCCTAACCACTACTCCACACTGCTGCATATAGGCCTGTAGTATGCGATAGTAGGTTTCACGTTTGAGAGACCAGTGTCGAGTGGTGGTTCTTAGGGGCGAGCAGTAATGTTGAGGAGTAGGGACACAGTGGGTAGAATGTGAGTTAAGCGTTATTTTACATAGTAGGACCTGGGGGCACATTGAAAATAAACAGTGCTCTTCTCAGTGTGTTTTTAGAAGTGATTATCTATGATACTTCTTCGGAATACCACCCCTTCCCTGTTTTGTACATGTTGTAGTCCAATGAGAACGGTGTCGAAACAGCCCGTGTGTGTTGACCACGGTTATCCTTTACTCCCTTTAAAACAGCCTGGGCCCCACCGCACGAGCTGCAACTGTCTATATCATGTATAAAGCTAATGTTGTAAACCAGCTTTACTAGTTTATTTCATGGCATTGCACTTGGTTGAGTATTTTATAGGCAGTCCGTGTGCCCTGATATGGAGTATTTAACCATGCATATATATCATAAATAAAATAATAAATTATTACGAGCATACATATAAATATATGTTAGAGACAAATTAATATTTATGTATAAATGTCGGCCTATTTGTAACATTGTAAAACTGATTAAAATACATACATTACTGTTACAAATATTTCAAATGTTCTGATTCAGAGCCATCCCGCCTTGCACCGTGTCTGGCTCCCTGTAAAAGGATAAAGTGGTTCTGATAATGAATGAATGAAAGAATGATTTAGAGCCCCCTTCAGTTCCTGTTTGGTAACAACAACAATGCTTGATCCTTAGTATCGTACTAAAGCTGGGGATCAGCTAGTCTCCAACTTTGTTCTGCTTGTTTTTTCGATGCAATTGGTACTAACTTAGTACGCAGCTGGGGATGATCCCGAGATAGTACCGTACTAGCTAGTACGCAACTTAGTATGCAGCTCCGTACTAACTCTGCAAGTTTGTTGCAATTGACCCATGACGACTGAGTGCACAGCAGATTCGAAGTTCTGTATCCCCGTTTTTACAATTCCAAGAGTGTTAATCTACATATCATCTAAACGGTAAGTACTTGGGCTAATTAGCCATTTGGTTGTAGTTTTTTTTTCAACTTTATATTTGTTTTTTTTGTGCTGAGTACATCTGCAGTGTGTTTTTTTTTTTTTTTGCTGTGTCGTGTGTGTGCTTGCTTGCTGGACAGGGCTAACTTTTATGACTGTAGACAAGTGTAACTATTGTACCAACATCACTTTTTTAAAAAAAAAAACATCTTTCTTATAGTTAGTTTCACATACAGTATATGTTTTTATTTTAGTTAGTTTCACATATATGTTTTTATTTTAAAAATGATTTTCCATTTTTTGAACTTGTTTCTCCTCAGGAGAGAAGGCAAAACTAAATAGGTCTATCAGAGGTGATGCCAAAAGTTTTTTTCTATAAAACTTGGAAAGTGGTTGAAATTGTGATTTTTTAAAAATTATTCATTAATATTTTACATTTGCCATTTCAGAAGTTGATTTTTGTAAAATGCTACGCATTATAAAAACTTATCTAGTTCTGCAACAGTACAAGATAGCCAAATTCTGATTTCAGATTTGAAATCCTTGACAAATTGTGAAGGTATAATATACTGTAAGTTTTATATATGAAACTTGGAAAGAGGTTGAAATTGCAATTTTTTAAAATGTTATTTTTTATTTTTCATATTTTGATAATTTTTTGGGAGGTTTAACTTATATGAAAAAAAAAATAAATCACCCCACAACAAAATAAATTACATCACTGGAAAGATCTACTTAATGCCTTTCTGTAGGTGTATTGGGTTTTATTTTTGATTTAAGATTCCAAAATTACAAGCGCTTAATCAGAAAGTGTTCATATTTATGACCAAATACGGTCATTCCCTGTAGGCATCATAGGGTTAATATGAAAACTTCACTGTAAGCACTTTTCCAAATTCACTGCATGAAGTCATGTTTTGGCTCTCAAACATCATCCCAATTAAAGTTGCTACCTATCTGATAAGGACTGATACTGTCGACAACTCTTCTCATTTAAATGAAATGCTTGCTTTGGCTGCCAAGTTTTCATTAATTTTGCTTATTATAGAAAGGCCTTGGATTCAAAACTGCTGATGACCAGTCAATCTCCCTTTGACTGCCAAAAATAACTTTCCAGGTCCAACACCGTTCTGCTGCAGGCAGGTAAAGGCAAGGCTATTTTTCTGGAAGTTTATTGTGTACTAAAGTTATTAAATACAGTTTACACTGTATTGTCTAACATTCCAACCTAACAGTTCCTGTTTCTTATTGTAGTAAAACCTTTATGTAAACTAAACATTTATATTCTTTAACTGGAGACAGCTATCTTGTTTGTTTATGTCCGTGTTATCTCTGTGGTGCTGGGGCATTGTATTGCTGGTGTATTGCTCAGATCCGCCCCTTTTTTCTTTTTTTTCGGCTTCTCTCGGCTCCTATTGGTTTCACTCAGCCATTGAATGGTTTTGTTAGCTTTTTCCAGAGAAAAAACAACTAAAGACCTGTTACGTCTTTTTAATGACATCGGACCGGAACGGAAAATTGTAATGTCGGACCTGGTCCGACATAGGTCCGCAAAGGTTTAAAGAACCGCTCACCCTAGCAACTGAGACCTGCTATGCAAAGGGTTCCAGTGATTTATAGCACAAAAGGGACACGCCAAGACTACCTGTGACTCCTGACAACACTTCACAACTGTACACAAACAAATAACATTTCACCACTTGCACGTTAGCACTCACTCTGGACTTGTGATTGTGTGTGTGTCTTTGTGTGTGTTTATACTGTGTTTATTATTTCGGGAATGTAACCCATTGTTTAAAACAGTGCAAAACAATACACATTGCTGTGTATTGCCTGGGATTATTATTCACAGTCGCACCGACCCAGATTACAAATAAAGATCTGTCTGGACCGTGAACTTTATTGCCTGTCTTCTGTTACGTATCACATCACCTCTACACCTGCGCACAGCAAACCACTTTGCCACACCTGCCCAAAACACATTAGTGTTATTTCAGTGCAATGATTTATACATTTAAAATACACTGAGCACTATAAATGCAGGTATGTGCGATTTTATTGTATTCTTTTAAACCCGACACCTCCTTATATCATACAGACATGTCTGGTTTAGTGAGGGGCTACTGTATGATTATGAAAAACTTTTTGATAGAAACACATTTTTTATTTGATGGTGAAGGTGGGGACCCCACTATAGAATCTGATGGGAGCCATATCCCGCTATTTCCACATGGAGTGCAAGCGAGTCCAAATTTGTTACTCACAAAGTAAGTTTAACACGTCTTTTCGACGTGGTACACTAAATAAATAAGCACACTATATGATACAATAGTCTGCAGTTTTGTTTTTTGCTGGCAGATGGCAGCAGTCCCTAAGAAATGTGCTTGACAGACCGGCCCATCCATAGATGAGCAGTAAAAAATGGACGGCCACATATGCCGAGTAAAAAATGGATGCTTAGTACAGTGAATGAGAAGAGGGTATTTATGTCTTTGTTGATGTTACAAAGGGTTGTAAGGGTTGTAAGGCTGTGTGGTCCAGTGGTTAAAGAAAAGGGCTTGTAATTGTAATTATAAGTGACTCTGCAGCAGATGCATAGTTCACACACCCTAGTCTCTGTAAGTCGCCTTGGATAAAGACATCTGCTAAATAAACAAATAATAATAATTGATTTATTCTGCTGATGAAGTACACTTCACAGATAATAATGCATATAACAGCGATACACACCCATACCCAAAACAGTGGAAGATAGAAAGTAAGTTTACCACATCAATCACTCTGTATATGACATGATTGAAGATTTTCTGATGTATATGTACTAGATACAGATGTTAGCATTGATGAGAGTTTGAAGGGCGTCTGCTTTGAAAACTATAGCACAAAAAATCATTTCTAAAAAGTGATATGATGTTATATGCTGCAATTGTAAAAAAAAGTTATTTAAACTTATATATTGCTGCCATTGTAAAAAAAGTATGTTATTTTGTGATTTATATTGTTATAATGCTGCAATTGTAAACAAATTGTTATTTTGTTATTTAAGTTCTATTGAAATAATATATACATTTTCTCACCTCCGATTAGCATAAGAAACATTGTCTCTGGTCCCACTTTGAACATTCCTCTTGGATATGCACTGGCACAGACAGCATTGTTCCTTTTATACAGCTTTTGTATTGTTTGCTTAGGAAGAACAATATTCCCAACCTCCAACAAAAGTAATAAGAGGTACGACAACATTTTTTTTTTGTAAAACCCTTACGTTAAGTGTTCTTGCATTCAGAAACACTATTGAAATATGATTCAGAAAGTATGCAGAGTGACATTAAGTGCTATATCTTATCTAAAAATCCAATATTGCACTAACAGTAACAGAAAAGTTTACAACAAAGTCTTGCAATTTAAATTTAATCTCTAGGCTACAATTGGCTTCTATCGATTTGTCTGTTGTTTAGGGGATAGAGCTTAGCTTTTAAAAAATAAAAAATAAAAACCTTTTCATCAGCAATTACAATGAAATATGGTTTTAAAATTATTTTAACAGACAGTTAATAGCTGTGATAAAGTGATGTAGTTGTGTATGATCTTGCTCAATACTGAGATAAAAAAAACAACATCATTCTTAAGATGGCTGCTTGTGGAGATAAGCTACCAAAGATATCACACAAACAAAGATTATGTACCCACAAACTGAATCATAAGCTGGAATCAACAGAGGAATGCTGTCATAATTATCCCATGAATAAAAATGTTGACTACAAATACAGCACACCATTACTAAAAATAAGATCCTGATTAATGCTGAAATAGATGCATCACATTTCACCCCTATATTCTGCAATTCTTTACTGAGGATATGCATGAAACCATGGTGTTGGTCAAATTACTAATAACAATATTTAAAGCCCTCCAGGAAGCATTTGATACTGTCAGCCACAATTTAAAGTTGACTATGCAATGTAAAATTGGTGTCAGTTTGGATCCAGTGCAGTCAAAGACCTGTTTGTTGTGTCTGATGCTAGCTTGTTGCATCCAACAGAAATTTAATGAGGTGCACAAAACAGTCTGAAGACCTCCAATATATCTCATGTTTAGCCCAGATTTATTTTCTGTCGAAAGCATTTACCTTTACTTGTAAACAGTACATACGGAAAGATAAGAATAAACAGGTTAAGTAAGTAAAAAAATATCGTGTCATACTTTCTTTAATGGTAGATTTATTTTCCGTGCAAGAGTAATGTTGGCTTTGATTCACTTAAAAATTTTTTTAAAAAATTAACCAAGGTTTTTGGATTAAACTGAAAGTTTTGAAGCAAACTTTTTTTTTGTCTTTCTAAGTATGCAAGTGTAAGAAGGGTGGTTTTTAAGGGGTTGATCTGCATATGTCTGTTATCCCTATGTCTTGAAGAAAAGGAATATTGAACTAATCCTAAGTAACATGATGGCCTATTTTAAACCACTTTTTCTAGTAGGTCATATTTTTTAATTGAAACAAGCCCAGCAGCATTATTGTGCTCTGTAAATGTCAAATTAAATTTATTTAATTATAGTTTAATGAGGTTTTTGGGAGAGTCTTAAAACCTAAATTCAGTACATTAACATACCTGTCTTCTTCGTTCTTGTGGGTGGATTTATTGAAATCATTAAAAGTGCTTCCCAGATAAATTGAGAAACCACATATTGTGTTCTCTTGATAGTTTCTGTCCAACATTGATATGGTTGTTAACCCTTTAAGGACCGTACTGACGTGTCATTCGGGGACGGTGAATGGGTAAACATGATAAAAAACGCACTTTGTTTCTTTGACTTACTGGGCCACCATCCTTTTTTTTTTCTTGTGACGTCACTGAGACGGGCATTTCATTTTTAAAGAGCAGAGACATTTTAAGTGTACTTGTGTACAGCTAAGAAAAAAATGTGTAAACACTGTCAATCTGATGTATTGACATATAGTTATAGTTGAACATTTATTCTCTCTCATGTTTATATATATATATATATATATATATATATATATATATTGTTTTTACAACATAAATATCAAAAAGTATGTGTATATAAGAAGATACTATTTCATGGACTGAATTTATCAGGTGCATTTTTGTTTCCTTATTACTGATAATAATGGAATGAATAATATGTATTTTGAGAAAATAATCAACAGCAGTGTCCATTATTGCTCATAAAGACACTGAGAATAAACGTGTATTATGTCATTGCAATCACTCGGGTGAAACAATGTCTTGTAATTTGCCCAAACATCAATATTTTTCAACAAATCAAGTATTGTAAGATCCCTCAGGTCATAGAATAACACATTTTTATATATGTATCTCTAAGTAGAATACATAATAATATTTAACATTTAAAAAAAGAAAACAAAAAAAAAAAAGAAATATTGTGTTGAAAAAAAAGTGAAAAGTTTGCATGTTTCTGAAGTACTTTATAATGTTCCCCAGAGTGTTCTGAAAAAAGGGACACCATTTCCAAGATGCTACTGTAAAAAAAAGATTGTAAGTGAATTTTTATAGGAAGAGAGTCAACTACAGCCAAAAAGGCTCTGGTCCTGGGGGAGCATCCCACTGAAAAACGCTTGGTCCTTTAAGGGGTAACTTTTCCTCTGGCACTATTTTGCATGTCGCTAGGAATCAACATTAGCTTACTTCATTAAGTTGTTGCTCTTGTTTGGGCTGCACTTCGTGCCTATTTTTTTGTTTTGTTTTACTTTGAAACATTTTACACTCATTTAAAATAAAATGATTATGCTCAATTGTATCAGTGACTGTAGTGTGTTGATAAGAACTAAAAGTGAGGAACATTCAGAATTGCAGCTTGTCAAGATGTTATTTAATACTTGCAAACGTTATTCAGTAAGCAGCAGTTTAAACCACAGTGCAATACTTTAAGTAGCTTATGTTCCCAAGTGCAAGTAAAGCAAAGAAAAATTAAAATAACAAAAACAAATATCTTACCCAGTGATAAAGTGACAATACTAAAAAAATAAAGTAATAAAAATTGATTTTAATGCTTGGGTTATCATGTGTTTTACTGAGTTAAAGTGGTTGCAGTTAACAAAATATTATTTATATATCTTATATATTGTACCTGCCATACAGTTGTATTCACAGTAAAGGTCTTACATGTGTAAAATAAACACACGTTATTCATTTTTAAAAAATAACAAAAAAATGTGGAATACTTGGATACAAAATCCCTTTATGCAAGCCTACCTTCAGGTCTTGCACTTCCTTGGTCATTTAACCAGAAGAGTGGCTTTTGTTCAACTGTTAGATTGCCTTTTCTTGTCATTACTAACCAGAAGCTTTCCCGAATGATTGGCATCCTTTGCAGCTAGTAAAATGCTTTGACCCTGAAGAAACTGCTGAAGTGAAATGACCTTGGAAGTGAAACAGTGACACAATAACTTTGGAAGTGAAACAGTACTCGAAGCAGAAGGCACTGAGCTCATTTTGCCAACAATGAACATAACAGTGTTGAAACAGTGACTGCTTTTCCTAGCAAGCATCCTGACAGAGGCACAATTCCAAGATCAGTGGTAACCAGATTAGTAGAACGATTCCTTCAGCCTGGAAGCACAGCAGATCACAAGAGAAGCGGATGCCCCACATCTGCCACCACTAATGAAGTCGCAACTATCGTTCTGGGAACTACAGTGGCTAGAAACATAGCACAGGATTCATCATCATAGTAAGTTTCATCCATACAAATTTACCTCTATGAAGTATTATCAGTAACAGTTACCACATGCTGAAATCGATTCTGTGAATGGGTGAAAGAAGACTGCCAATGTCTTAGATGACATCATCTTCTTAGATTAGGCAATTTTTCACCTGAAGGGGAAACCCCCATGTGACTAGGAAACATACAATTCCTGTGTCATGGTGTGGTGTGGCACCAACAACAACACAGTTATTGAGCCATATTCTTTTGATGTTTCTGTTAATGCAGCATCCTATGTGTCTTTCCTGTTAAGCATTATTTCACCATACCTTGATGACCTTGTCAGCATTTTGTTGTTATGAATTGTTTTCAATTCTACCAGTGGTGGACAAATGGTGCGTTGAGAGACGCCACGTTTACACAAAAATGCTGCTACTGAGCCATCTCAGAGACGTTAAAAAAATTATTTAAAATACCCATTCACACAGCACAAAATTGCACAATCTATGCCGGTACAATACCGTCATAACCCTTTCACACAGCCAAAGGGATCATGTGAGTACAAATTTCAAACCTGTCAGTCAACAGATCATTTTCATGGCAACAGCGATTCGCCCATAAATTACAGCATCAAGCACCATCCTATTTGTGAATTTACCTCATCAGCCCGTAAAGTTAACAACTCCTCACCTAATTCCAGACTCCAATTACTATCCCTTTCTTGATCAGCCATTTTATTTAAAAAAAAAATGAAAGCATCCACTATAGTGCTTCAGTGCCAGCATAGCCTTTCACACAGGATTTAAGATGCTTCAGAGACACCATAAAATATGATGGCTCTGTGACGGTATAGGCAATTCACAAAGACCAAAATGCTGCATCAGTGCCGGTTCTGATGCCGTCATAACTTGTCTGTGTGAAAGGGTTAAGGGTTTTTCTTTCAAAGCTGCACTGTTTTCCTGCCAAACATTTCACATTAGACATGTGGCATACAAGTTGTGTACTGATTTTATCTCATAGTTTTTGTAATTCCTCTGTGAGTTGTTTACAAATGACAACCAAACATATGGCAATATCAAACAGTTGCAAATGCAAAATTCTCTTGTGTGAAAACACTTTCACGCAAGATGTATTTCTTGAGGGGGGCAAGCTCAGTGCCTAGCTCAGTGACAATGGAAATACATCAGGGATGTGTGTCATATTTTGGAAGAGGGATCAATATACACACACTGAGAGATCCATTTGTCCCAATTTCCTTAAGTCACATCATATTGAAAAAAGTCTGAAATAAGTTTGTGTACAGGCTCTCAACCCCTGATTACTGGATTCCTGTTGTTAACAACAACACCTGTAAAGCCCTGTTAGGTTAAGTACTCGCTTTGTTTTGTTGTTCAGAGAGCTTGCAACTTAGCTCCCCTAAATCAATTGTTTAGAAAGATACAGGGTATTAATGCTTGTGCCTGGGTAGCCGTCTGCTGTGTGGGTGCGGGCATTCGCTGCCGAGTGACAGGCAGAAGATCGAGACGGAAGTTGATACACCCTGCAGGCAAACAGGATTTATTTACATATCAACGCACTGAACAGCTCACGTGACATTACCAGCAATGGCAGCGCACGGAGCACATACAACACAGTGTACGAAAACTTTGGTAGGATCTACAATTTGTGAACTAATCTTCTCTGTTCAATAATAAACTAACGTTGCTGAAGAGATTGATCATGGCGGATAAATGGTTAGGGTGCATATGTGACAGGCGGATACGCGACAGATTACTGCATTTATCTTTACATACTTGTGTGCCAGCACTGGTATACAAGCATTAGTTAAGAAACTACACAGTCCACAATGCACCTGACAAGACTAACCCTTTGCAGGTCCGACACTACAATTTTCCCTTTCCGGTCCGATGTCGGACACTGTCCGACATCATCAAAAAGACGTAAAGCACAGGTCTCTTGTCGTTTTTTCTCCGGAAAAAGCAGAGAAAACCATTCAATGGCCGAGTGAGACCGATAGGAGCTGAAAGAAGCCAAAAAAAAGTGGGCTTATCTGAGCAATACACACACTGATAGCCCCGGCACCACATAGATAACACAACCATAAACAAACAAGATACCTGCTTCCGCATCCAGCACTCAAAGAATATCACAGATATTTGCAGAGTTTTTTGAGATGTTATAGTAATAAAATAATGACTTGGTTCGCATTATTGAGAAGTTTGGTGATAAAATGAGTGATCAGGAGATGATTTATCAGTATGCACGACTATGAAGAGGTATGTGAAAAATACAGCGAACAAGAGGTGCAGCGGGGCTGATGCAGTACTGAGTGTCCTGTTGATATGCAGTGCTTTTTAAACCTGTTTTACTGTGAAAAAAATACTTTTAAACAGCGCGTCTAAAATAAACTGCCCGTGTGAAAATAAATTGGACCTGAGGCGCCTGAGACATGCTGAATAAATGGACCGCTAAGGGTTAAACTAAAATTGTGTTTCTATTTGTTGTACTGTATTATAATACTACTCACCTTCATTGCAAAATTGGATAAGAAAACAACATATTTTGTGCATTTCTTTTTGTAGTTGCAAAAATATAACCTCTTGTACTAACTAGCAGGCCCACCACCAGTCTACCAAAAAACATACACAATATTCTTGTTTAATATGCTGGTTTATTATATTAGTATTAATATAAATATTATTATAGCCCATTACTATACTTGAATTCAATCAATGAACCAGCAGAATGCAGCAAAAGTAATAAGCCCAACAAAACTAATTTCATGTCTCCAATAGATGCAAAGTAAATTAAACCACAATAGTGTCTGTTTTGTTGAAAAGCATTATTTGTAGTTTGTTTTAATCCGAGTAAAATCTGAGTACTAGTATTCGTACAAGTATTGGTTTCCAAATACAAGTAATTGGTTCTCTGCATACCTATACTTACCACTTCAAAACAACGTGTATTAAATAGACTTTAAATAATAATATAAACCAGTTATAAAGCACCCACTTCCTCTTGCATTGTGAGCTCAATTATAGACGCAAGAAGTCAGCAGCCTAGAACAGGAGAGACTAAATAACCAGTTTGTTTCAGCTCGTATTTATTCTCCACTGTCCTAGGGTGGATATGTGTATATTTAGTCTGTAAATTAATTAACACTGCTGAACGAGTTATGTTAACTGTGTAGTAGTAATAGGTGCACTGTTTTGTGCAGAAGAAGGACATAGATATATAAAACGGAACCTTCTGCACTCATCCTACTGCAGTCTGTACATGTTTTACACATTTTAATGGGTAGATTGGGGAAACATTTTCTCTTTATGTTGCACTGTGCAGTGCAGAAACAATGGTTAATACAAGGTTGTTTTTTTGTAGGTTGTTTCAAAGTATACGGTTTCCAGTTGGCCTGCCCTCTAGCTAGCTACGTTGCAATGTTTATTGTTACAATTGATCCAGCTGTTCATTTATGTGGCATAACTGTTTATTGCCAGTTTGCAAATGAGGATGATCCTACAATTGCCATATTTCATTTATAAGTCAAACCAGTTGTGGATGAATAGCCAGTGCCGACAGTGCAGGTGCCCCAGCAGGCAAACTCAGAAGTTGAAATCATTATATAATCAATGCATTCATTTTCAGGGCCATCCACCTTGGTGATTATTCATTTCATAATCTGTTTATTCACTAATTCGTTCATTCTACGGGGCCCGGCGTGTTCTCCTTTCTGCAGTTCTGACAGGATCTCGGGACTCGGTGCGAAATTAAAATACGTCACACAGGTGCAACACGGTCAATTGTACACCATAGGAGAGAATGAGTGAAGACAGCTTGAATCCTATTTGCGATTTTACGCCACATACAATCTGATTTATTTAATGATTTCCAATAGTGTATTTTAAATTGTAAATATATGCCTCCAAAACACAAAAGTGGAGTACAAAAGTGTAAATTGAAGGGGTCCACAAAAAACCCGTACCTGGGCCCATATTTCTGTTACTCCGCCACTGAGTCAAATGGTATTTAAAGTTTGGTATTTATCAAAAAAAAAAAAAAGATTATTCAGTCTACATTTTGTAAAACAAGCCAGTTATAAACACAAACTGTGATTTCTTCCGACAAAATCCATGCAAAATGCATTTGAGTATTTACCTTGCTATTTTTAGGATGACTCCACAGAAGAGTAATTTTTTTCAGCCTGTCCACTGAGGCCCATAAATTATGTATAGAAAACACTAATGCATTGTTACACTTTTAGCTATGACTAATCTCCCTTTTATATATTTGTACAGAACATGCATTCCTAGTTGTACCCCATGGCTTTAAATATTTAGAATGCTCTGACAGTCCAGAATCATATAGACCTGTTACACATAAATCAGGCATTCTCATAATGGGATCTCACTCTGTCAGTTACTTGTATTGAATACAATGGCCTGATTGTAGAAGCAAAAGTGAGCACTATGGAATAATTCCCCTTGTTGGTGAAGAACTGCTTCCAACCGCATACAGACAGCACGCATACTGCTCAGCAATTGTTTTTCGGAGGCTGCAACACAAGCGATATTGCAAAACAAAAGAAAAAAGTGCAGTAAAAAGAACAAACTAGCTGTCCATGACACCCTTATATGGCAGATGTTTCTCAGTTTCTTGTCCAGAGATTTATTTTACAAATTTAGTTTCGGGCACTTTTAATCTGTATTTTAGAATGACTGAAAACTTTTCTTTACTTTAAATTATTATTTTTTCCTGAGTGACATTGATTTCTCCAAGTCTTCTTAAATTTCTGTAATGTTTAAACATGTACTTTATCTGCACTGCTCTTCTGGGTATGAATGTGACATGCTTCCTACTGTAAATAGAGAATAGAAACCTCATGTATGCTATTTTCCTAAATTTACCACCATTTAAGACGGGTTAACTTTTATATACACGTTTTCCCAGTGCATTGTGGCTAGAAAGTTTCTGTTAACATCAATGTTAAAAAAAAAAAAAAAAACATGTATTTTTTTTTACCTGAAGCCAATTTATGTAGGTCTCTGACATGTATGCATTTAAAAGCATATTGTTACAAGTATATGTTTTTTTTTATTGTCACATTAAATAAATGTATATTCTCTTTGTTAAAAAAAAAACAATGAATAGCTTTTACAAACAAACTACAAACAAGCTATAATGGTCCGAATGATAAGAGTTTGACCAAAAATGTGTATCCCCTAGATAAGATTTCTAACAAGGTATTTATGCACATAAGCAATGTCTAAACTTTTTGTTTTGTTAAAACGTACATACATATATTTATTATTTCAAAGCCACAAATAATGTACAGACAGAGTACTGCTGAACAGTTAGGGCTGCTTTTGCCGACTATAGCCAACGAAATGCATGCAAAATGTGGTTTATACTGTTTTATACAAGTATTTAAAAAGTACTCAGTCAGCAATTAAACACCCTAGCATGCAGCGTGTGGGTGAAATACGATGCACAACAGTGCATGTTTTACATGGTGTGAAGAGGGCTTTTATCTATCCTGTTATTACTTTGTTATGGCTGAAAGACAGACTGTCACACGTGCATTTATATCTTAATCACTGTCGCAATTTCAATACCTTTGCTCTTTCATATTTCAAGCAGTATGTTAATATTGAATAAAGAGGTACTGGAGAATATGATAAAAGAAAAAAAAAAAAAAACATGGACTGTTTGAGACCCCTAGCAGTCAACATAAGCAGCTACATTTCCATCATGGATACTGATGGATAGCAGTGCTGTTTTGGGGAAGTGTCTATCGGACAGTAAACATTAGGGACAACACGCATTCGATTCTCAAAGCTATTTGTTTCAAATCATCCTTTTTTATGTATTTTTTATTTTGTCTGTCTGAAAGGAAAAAAAAAACACCATTTCTAATTCTAAAACCACTGCAGACTACTCACACGTACCTAAGTTAAATATCTGTGTTGTTTTCTTCGGATTTTGTAACATTATTGGACAGATTTTTGCTTACTAAAAAAAGGTGTTTATGATGTTTTCGAATACATAGCATTGAAATGTAGCCCCAAGTATATTAACGAATAGTGACACTGTGTAACATTTATTTAACAAGGAATTTGATTATTTTGAAGTCCTAACATGTACTTGTAATTCTATATGGTGCAAGATGTATTGTTATGTATTTTCTAGTTAAATGGGGATTTCAGTTGTTAGTTGTCATGAGGTAGTGATTAATGCACACAGCTGAAGTGTGATGAGACCACATAGAGAAGACTGTAAATCTGCAATATGTATTTTTTATGATTTATTTACTAGTTATTTGGAGTGCTTGTGTACAGTACACAGTAAAGGCTTCTGCTTTTCAACAAAGCATAATTGTGTGAGAGTGGCAATTTTTCCAGTTATAAGTAATAGACAAGTCATTTTGCTATTGATTTCAGAAAAAAAAGTAAAACTAAGGCAAATATCTGGTATCTGTTATTGTTTTAAAAGAGAGGAGTCGTGCACTCATGGAATTCGTATATCGTATATACTTTTAAAAGAGATTGCCCAAGGATATACTTTCTAAAAACAGACTATTTGAACCTTTTTTCAAGGTTATTCCTTCGGTCCTTGAAACTCATTTTATATTACAATGTATAGAGAATTGTAAGTGGTGCAAAAGTTACTTATTAGATTATAATGAAGAACTGCCATATTCATTTAAAAAAAGCGCTGTAAGAAAGAAGCAAAGTTATATAGATAATACATTAGTTGGAATAAATACATAAAAACAACAAAAATGACAATTAGTTCCACTGATAGCCAGTTAAGCTGCAGTTGATGGCCCCTCCTTCACAGATTGCCAGTCATCCCTGTCCTATGGGAACCAGGACTTGATTTAAAACATGTTTTACATAGAAAAAATTGTTCCAAATACAAATAATAAGATTTTTGGGAAAATTGTCATACTCATTGTAAGTTTTTGTTTGTACTTGTTACTCGGCACTGACACACTGTTGAGCAAATTCACAAACTAGGTGCTCCTTGTGTAGTTTACGTATTAGCCATCTCAAATGTGCAGCTGTTTGTTGGGACTCCTGCCTTTCTTAGAATGTGGATAGCAAACTGCATTAAAAACACTCACAACCTTGAAAGCAGACCTCAAGTTGTTTTCATTTACAGAATTAAGAGTGATCAGGCTCTCATGCCTGACAAGATCTTGGCCTAATTAGGTCAGGCTAAACCTGATAGCACCCAAATGCCTGCCAGTGCTAACATTCCCTCTCCATCTACATTAAAGCTCCAGAAAGAAAATGAAAAATTGACACAGGCAGCTTAGAGTTTTTTTTATTTTTTTCAATGTCAATCGCCATTTTGGTGCTGACAGCCACATTCTGACAGGTTCAAGCAATTAATTAAAGTGTTACTGCAGACCCACATGTTCAGCATATCAACAATTAACCAGTGGGTAATATGTCATAGTGAACAAGACCAAGACTATTAAGATCTTCTTGGCTCCCATTAAGATTATCTTGGCCCATGGCTTATCTAATGTCTATAGCTTTTATTCTGGTTATTGTCTGTTTATTGATTTTTTTGTTTTTTACTTTATTCCTTTAGTGTCCAAAATTAACTTTTAAATGTTAATACATTTATAATAAAAACTTTAAATTTGTAATAAAAATAGCAATGGCAGTACTTTAGTTAATTAAAATCAGACTAATACATTTTAATTAGCTGCATTATTCACATTCAGGTTGTGCATCTAGATAGCAGACACATGCACAGAAGCCATTTGCTACTCTGCTCTGTGATGCTGTTGTGGAAAATAATATTAGATGCCTGAATCCAAATTACACAGGGACAGTGCAAGGCTCTGGCTATTACAATATATATTGTAATATATAATCTCCATCCATCCAGCCATTGTCATTAACTGCTTACTCCTTTACAGGGTCGCGGTGAGCCGGAGCCTAACCCAGCATACACAGGGCGCAAGGCGATACTACACCCTGGACGGGACGCCAGTCCATCGCAGGGCACCACACACACTCACTCACACAGAGGGCAATTTAGAGTAACCAATCAACCTAAACAGCATGTCTTTGGAGTGTGGGAGGAAACTGGAGTACCCAGAGAAAACCCATGTGAACACGGGGAGAACATGCAAACTCCACACAGACAGTACCCTAGGCTGGATTCGAACCTAGGACCCTGGCGCTGTGAGGCAGCAGCGCTAACCACTACGCCACCGTGCCACCCCTATATATATAATTAGGGCTGTCAGGAAATTTAAAAAAATAAATTGCGATTAATCTCGCAATTAAAAATTTTAATCTTAGTTAATCTTGGTTTTAATTGCATATTTAATTGATACAATTATTGAATCCATCTCATTCAAGTTTGTTTTTATTGTTGATGCTATTATTACTATTATTATATTAAAGTTCTTCTTCTTATTACCTATAAAGTCTTACATGGTCTTGGACCTTTTTATCTTCAAGATCTGCTGACCCTACATGTCCCTAAGATCGGAAAATGCTAATCTTCTGACAGTCCCTAAAATTAGTTTGAACTTTGTCTGAGCCAGGGCATTTAGTTATAATGCTCCTCGTTTTTGGAACTTGCTCCCGATTTCATATGCTAGCACAATTGAATCTTTTAAATCCTGTTTGAAAACATATTTGTTTGGGTCTGTTTATTTGTAGCTAGATTATATATTAGACACAGGTTTTTGTACAGCCTGCTATCTTGATTTTGGTTCAACAACTGTAACTCCTCCTATTTGAACAAGCGTGAACAATTCATTGACATAAGAGCATAATTCCAAACCATGTGCAGTTTAGCAAAGCTCTGACAAAATGTATGATTTCATTTTAAAGTTAAAAAACACACATTAAATTGAATGTTCATTTAATTATGTGCACCCAGTGTGTTACTTCCTTGCAGCATAAGCAGGCAAAATGCAAGGTTTAAAAACTATGAAAGCTTAATAAACCTGTTCAAGAATTGTAAATTAAACTGACAATAAATTAATTCCTTGAGTTTAAAAGTTCTGACTACTCATTTGATAATAATGAGATTTCAGTCTGGTAAAACTGATTAAAACAAAGATAATAAAAATGATTACAGCTCAAAAGCTCTCATGAATTTTCTGCTGCAACAATGTAATGCAAGTTGTTTTATCAACATGCTAACATGCTAATCCAATGGGACAAAACAGCAAAACAGATCTGTTTTTTATGTAAATGGAATATGTTAAAACATGTGATATGTATTTCAAAAAGTAGAAAAGTATTCCTGTGAATATGGGGTCGGGGGTGGGGTTTGACATTTATCAATGCTGGTTGTATGCAACGGGCAAAACGACAATATTTAGCCCCTAGTGTCATTATACACACGTGTTGTTGACAAGCAAAACATTAATTACTTCCCAATTTAAAACCAGCACAGAGCTGTGGAAAGGATTATTTTCAAGCTGTGCTGGTCTGAGCAGACATTGACAAAAGCTGTCTGGACATATATTGAGTGAAACTGATAAGAAAATGCTAAGTTAATTCTTCCAAAACATCTGTGGTTGTATGCTCTAGATTGCTCAAAATATTTTATTTTATAGAATGCAGATATGTGTGTAAGTGTTATAGTTTCATATATATATATATATATATATATATATACAGTGCTGTGAAAAAGTATTTGCCCTGTCTGATTTTCTGCATTTTTGCACATTTTTCACATTGTATTTGGTCAGATTTTTTTGTGGGTTGTAGTTGTATATAGACGGAGTATGAGAGAAAAAATGACACCAAAGTTTGGTGTTTCTTTCATTTGTTGGTGTGCAAGATAATCAAACATGCAATCTTCAGGTGTGAAAAAGTTATTGCCCCCCCTAGTTAACTCAACCCAATTAAAGGGATAATTAGGGTCAGCTGTTTGAGTACTTTGGTTAACAACAGGGCCTGATTTGGGCCAGCCCTGCCCAATATAAATCTGACTAACTTTGGCCCTTACCATCAGAGTGAAGTTGTCAGCACACAGGTTCTAGAGACACATCATGCCACGAACAAAAGAAATTCCTGAATGGTTGAAGAACAAGAAATTTAAGGTTTTGGAATGGCCTGGTCAAAGTCCAGACCTAAACACCATTGAGATGTTGTGGCAGGACCTGAAACGAGCAGTTCATGCTTGAAAACCCACAAATGTCACTGAGTTGAAGCAGTTCTGCATGGAGGAGTGGGCCAAAATTCCTCCACGGCGCTGTGAGAGACTAATCAATAACTACAGGAAGCGTTTGGTTGCAGTTATTGCTGCTAAAGGTGGCGTAACCAGTTATTGAGTCTAAGGGGGCGATTACTTTTTCACACGGAGGCATTGGGTGTTGCATAACTTTCTTTAATAAATAAATGAAATATGTATCAAATTGGTGTGTTATTTGTTCACTCAGGGTCACTTTTATATAATATTAGGTTTTGGTTGAAGATCTGATATATGCAAAAATGCAGAAAATCAGACAGGGGCAAATACTTTTTCATGGCCCTGTGTGTATATGTATGTATATATATATATATATATATATATATATATATATATATATATATATATATATATATATAACAACATAGCAACCCATACAACCCATACGTACATAACAACCCATACATGTCCATAAATTTGGATCAAAATAAAGGACGGTATGTTTTTTATATTGCTTTCCCTCTTTCTGAATCACATCGTATATCATAAAACTTCACTGACCATCACTCTAATTTCCTGTTTTCGGTTATTGCCCACCCCCAAAACACACTCAACCAATCAACAGCCGCTAAAACTGTTGCGTAACTTCTTAGTTCCTGTGCACATGACAGCGTGAGGGGCATATTTGTGTAATGTAACAAACAGGCCTGCAGTTGTTGTTGCATGGGGAGAAAAAATGGCCGAGTCCGAAGAAAGCCTTTCTGTCATTGAAGACGTACTACCAAAACAAGCAAAAACTAAAAGCATAGGCGCAAGTAGGCTCTGTTCTTTTCAACCTCCCTGGTGTAAAAAGGGTGAATTTAAGCAGTGGATAGAGCCAGACTCCAGTAATAAACATTCTGCTGTGTGCTCTTGGTGCAAGAAAGCTTTTATAATTGCACATGGGGGAGTGAGAGATGTCACACCCCGTTCACAGCCTTCAGGGATTGCACATTTTCTTGCAAAAGCAAAGACAGAATCATCAACATTTAAACAAAAAGTAAGAGACTCCCAACTGAAAATTGTAATCTTTATTGTACAAAATAATTTACCGTTAAGCTTGATGGATGACCTGAGTGACTGGGTGGGGGAATGGTTTGCTTACTCAAAAATAGCTAAAGAAATGTACTGCAAAATAACAAAGTCAACAATGATGGTAAAGAATGTTTTAAGCAAAGAGTAAAAAAAAGCAGCTGGCGGATAAGCTCAAGAAACAACCGCTTACTTTGCTAATAGACCGATATACCAAGCCAGAAAGTTGCTGTTGTAATTATATATTTCAATTATGAGCTGGAGAAAGTGCAGTACAAATTCTATCATCTAGTGGACGTTTCCAAAGCTGATGCTGCATCGATTTTTAATGTAATAATGTCCTGCTTTGAAGAAGATGGCATTCCACCTTCAAACTTAATGGCACTAGGAACAGATGGAGCTAATGTTATGATCGGGACAAGAAATTCAGAAACCACAATTTCCAAACCACAAGACAACTGCAAGAAGATGACCAACACACTGTAAACCAGTTCACGGAGAATGTGTTACAGTTTTATTTAAATGCCGTGAACAGTTTCAAAAAACGAATGCCAATAAACAATAAGGTGCTGAAATTAGTATGCGTTCTCCAACAAAGCAGTCAAAGTACAGCAAGCTCAGGACACATCGTCCAGCTTGCAAAGCTTTTCCCACAGATTGTCAATGAAAATATGCTGGACAACTTGGAAACAGAATTTATGGAGTACCAAGTGACTGACTTAAGGGATCTTCGATTGGATCTGGCGGCTGATGAATACTGGCAAAATATTGAGCTTTTGTCAACACCCAGTGGAGAGACGTGCTTTCCTACACTTTCTAAGTTTGCCATGGACATGTTGGCTTTGCCACACAGTACTGCAGACGTGGAACTAATTTTTTCTCAGATGAACCTGATAAAAACAGACGTCTACAGACATGCTGGATGGAATCCTGACAGTTAAGTCTGGCATTAAAAACAGCATCAGCTTCAAACCAATGAAGGAAATGATCCAGTCTGCAAATGTGTCCATGTATGATTATAAGAACCAGTAACAAGAAAGACCTAAAGAAACATGAGTATATACAAATACACTATCTATAATGCAAATCTATAATGTTAATGTTCTAGAATGTATTTTACCAATCATTGTTTTGTATTTACATTTTGCATGATATACTTTGCAAAATACAATCTGCACTATAAATGGCATAATGTTAAAAATAAACTATAGGCACTTTATATGTGGGACTAAGTTGCTTACAACAACTTTTGACACCCAGAATGGAACTTTCTTTTCTAGAATTTTGATTTCATCATACCATCATCGTACTATACTGTTTGAAATTTTGGAAATGTGCCTTCTAAGTGTGGAACACCTGGAGGGGGTATGCTATTGCCAGTTTGGTATGAGTCACATCGTTCCACAGGTCAAAATGGGTCAAAGAGAATCCAGTTGCAAGTCTCAAGCCAATTTCACAACATAGTTATTTTTTTAAATGTTTTTTGCTGTACATTTTCTTTATAAATGTAAATTACAAATACAATATAGCTGAGATATACGCACCTCCAGACTGTCACTGAGATGTCAGCATGGAGCAAAACCCTCCGTTTAGCTTAGTCAGTAACAGCTTATCTTACGATCTTTAAGATCAGAGCATAAACTCCTGCTGTTGAAACGTATTTATCTTACTATAATTGTAGTAGTTATAACCTCTTTTTGAAAGTTTTTTTTTTACCAGGTTAACTTAAAGCTGTAAGTTACCGACCATCTGCTAAATATCAAATCAAATTAAAGTGTATTTATATAGCGCCCTTCATACAGGTGTATCTCAAAGCACTTTACAGGACAAAATAGTCAAATTTATTTAAAAAAAAAAAAAAAACCAACAAACAAACAAACATGTCTGATTGAAAAAAATTTAAGAAATATAAAATGTAAACACCAGTAACTAAATTAAAATATATATCTTTGTGTGATATATATATATATATATATATATATATATATATATATATATATATATATATATATATATATAAAGCGCGATAAAATACAAACAGATAGAACAATAAAAACTAAAACAGATATATACAAACATACATACATACATACATATACATATTATAAAAATGCTATCTCAAACAAATATGTTTTTAGTTTTGTTTTAAAAACAGATAGAGTCTCAGCTTCCCTCACATGTGCTGGTAGCTCAAATAAACTAATAATAACTAAAAATGTGACTGAAGGTTTTATCTATAATAGAGAAGGTATTGATACTGATGATCACATTGCTGATAAAGGATACCCTCATTAAACACATATTAACAGCACAGTTAACAAAATAACAACAACTGAAAATGCTATTAGTAGTAGCGGAAACATTTAACAATTAATTACATTTAACGATTCTCAGAGACAAGCAGAACAATCCAGTGGCACCTGTTGTTAACCTGGATGGCCAAGATCAGGCAAGTAAAATTAGAACATTTATTTAATATCATAATAAACATCTTACAAAGCTGCTGCCCTCCCTTTTTAATACAATGCAGGTCACATTTATAGCACTGTTCTTTTTATGACTGACACAAAATATTAGTATAAAATGGCACCCACTAGTGTGGTATGTAGAAGTTTGTTGTAAACCCATATCCTTAAAAAAAGGACAGGGTCAAACAGATTTTTTTCAGCAATAATAGTGCTACAGTCACAGCGTGCAACCTCTATTTTTGTTGTAAGCTAATGTTTTATAATGAGTCCTCAACATTTGTTTATTTCTCTTTATTATCTTGAAAGTGGCATGTTTACAGTTTTCAATAGACAACTTGAACTTTCATTTACAAAAAATGCTAAATGTATGAGTCACAAAGTCTACCTTAACTTTAAATAATTGTTAGGCAAATTGCATTTGATAATAGGTTTTACCAACTGTTGTTGGCATCTTTATACATCCTTGAACATGCCGTCTCTATTTATTAACAGATTTTTTCAGCCTGCCAAAGTTTGTAATTAGTTGCAACTCACAGAGTGAGCATTTATCACCGTGAGTGGAGCTATCTGCCAGTGCTATTTAGGCAATGTGAGACTTTAGCCATTAGAAGTCAAATCTGATTATGTGAACTCAATCTGTTCCTGGTGAAAATCTCTGTGGGGATAACACCAGCTCCATCTGTCCCGATCTTGAGTGGCTCTACATCTTAGCATTCGAGTTTTAGAAATAATGCTGCTCTTTCATCATTCAGAAACATAGGGACTCTCTTGGCTGGTGTACCTTCCCACCCTCAGTCCTGGTAACAAGTAAGCTGGCATCAATCAGTACAGCAGTGGGAAGTGGCCTTTCTCTTGATTACAGCACACTTTTGAGAATCATTAAAGTTAAAAGTGTTAAATGCCTTTATAGGAACGGTTTGCTTTATTTTTTTAACAATCTTTGAAATGTATTATAATAATAAAATTACACACACTATGGAGCCATGTCAAAGTATGATCATGATCAGAAACCTCAAGATGTTTTGAGGGTCAGTATAACGGGGGGGGGGGAGCAGTTGTTATTTCTTAGAAATAAATAATACAATATAAATACCAATAGTAACATAATTAAAATAAATTCATAAAAAATGTACATAACATATGGATACAATTTGACACTATTTCAATACAAAATAACAGAAATCTATCGAATCGAAATTGCACTTTTCGTTGTTTTGTAAGTGTGGTAACCTCTCCAATTGTGTTGCTGATTTTAAATGGGGGCAGTAAAAATAGAGAAACTAACAATGTATATGGATTACTGCCATGTGCTAAATCAGTTACATCAAAGTAGACAGCACAGAAAGCTAAAGGTGTGCTTCATGGTGTAATAAATAAATGTTATTGTAGCTCCAACATTACTAAAATGACAGTACAGCAACATACGCTACATAATACATAATACTCCAAAGACATAATAATTCACTATTATTATTATCTTTGTTGTTATAATTATTGTGGTTTACTATAAACAGGCAGTTGATTTAACTTTTACTGTTCACTGCAGGGGTTCAACCTGTGCCTGCAATAACAATATGTATCATTTCATAACAAAAGTGGATGATTGCAAGGAGAACAAAGCAGGCAACTGTATTAATAATTGTAACATCACATTTTAAACAAATAAATAAATGTACTTTTTTTGGTAAAAAAAAAGCCTTATAGCTCCCGCTTACCTTTACAGGATTTTAAAAGCTCTTTCGCAATAATCAATTAACTTTACAAGATTTGAAAAGCCCTTTTGCAATAATTAAATAAGGCGTTTTGAAGCAGTGAAAAACATTAGAATGGCATTGTCTCAAAAGAACAGAAAAAAAACGAAAAAGGCAAAGTCTTGAAACCAAGAAGACCGGCTGTTTGTTTACTTAGCCAGAAAGCTAAAAACAAGCAACCAAACATCCACTTTGGTGAACTGTGTAGCTCGTGTTGGAAAATGTATGTTTAGAATACCTCATATACCTTTAAAATAAACAGCTGGGTAATATCATGTTGCTATGAGAGTGTTATACCCAATCATTCCAACATGAAATCAGCTGCAATACCACTGCAGATGGACTGATCACCAGTGTTACAATGGAGCAAATCCAATCACATTTTATTCAGGGAAGGCCAAATCTCATGTTAATTCGACAGAGAAAATTTCCCTTGACCGCTAAAACAATGAAGAATCACTTCGAACTACCAATTGAGTTAATGATGTATAAACTAGAACAAAAGTTTAAATTTTTTTAGCAAATCCTAACTTTTCAAAAATGCTATTTCTTCCTAACCAACATGATAATGTAGTCGGAAAAAGAAAATACGTGTTTGTAGTATCACAAACGTTTGGAAAAACAGACCTAAAACTACCCTTAATTCCTGATTCAACAGCTTGTTTTTCTGCACAGATCTGTTCCACACCAGCACAGAGTATGTGGCTCTATATTACAAATCCAGCTTAGTACTTTTTAGTTGTCTGTCCATTTTCAATTTTGTACATTTTAAACGTGCGGGATAAATACATTAATTTGAGAGTCACAGCTGCACTTGTGTGAATACATTAGTCACATTGCCAAATGAAAAAGTACACCTGGTAACCCAATTAGGATTCCCATATTTTCTAAATTAAAAAAGGAAAATATTTATGATTCAAAATGTGTGTGTGTGTATGTGTTGTTGCATGGATATTAAATGCCATATCAGCCTCAATTTACATGTATGATTATTTCAGATATTCCTGTTTATTGCAGTCTCTTTCAAATCAGAGGTCTGATGATATATTCTGATAATTTATTCATTTTCCTAATCATTGAGTTTTTATTCCACCCAGACACAGGATGAATTTACTAACACATCCATCGATTCAAAAACACTCAATTATAATGCAAATGTTACATAGACAAATGTTTCAGCTAGTGCCTTCATACGAGTTCCCATGACATAAACAAACTGTCAACATTTCTAATGACATGGATATTCAACCAAATAATGACAGGATTTTTTTTTTTTGCTGTTTTATTTTGCTTCACGCATCAATGATGTAATGCATCCAAATTATTAGAAATCTGATTTATAATCCATAATATACTGTATTGAGGCTAACTTGAGAGTTAAGTGTCCTTGAATACCTTTAAAAATGGCTCCATAAAACTTGAATTACGTTTAAACTTGACTGCTGAGGAAACTTCATTTTTTCATTGAAAACATAGCCCATAAAAATAAACAATAACATATGTTTGCTTTTATAAAATGAAGCATTGTGCTGCCAGTAGCTATAGATGACTTTATCCAGGTAGAAAAAATAAATAAATACAAATATTATCAGGTCACAGTCCTGAGAAAAAAAAGCTCAAACTCATTTCCTGCATCCATGGCTGATACAGTACATAAATAAAGGACCACAAATAACAGAAGCAAGCTTATTTCCTGAGGCAAGACTCCCTGAACTAAATAATGTGATTTAGCAGTGAGCAAGCATATGACTTTGTATATTTACTAAAAAACTATTTCATGTTATAATGAGTTGCTTTGTATTAAACAAACATACATTTAATTAAAACAACTTGCATTATTATGTGACCATTCTTCAGTGCATTTAGGTATAGTCAAATGAAAACATGTTAGTGAGGAACACATGTGAGGAACTGTTATACAAACTATTCATATTTAAGTTAGCATGTTATTTGATATGAATTATGGTATTTTGTTATTCTGGAGCACAATCCCACTTGGAACAGAATAATTTTTAGTATGTCTAAAATCCCCCATTTTAGAAACAAGCCTGTTTTGACCAGAGCAGCTATTACTTCTGTTTGCATGAAGTTGGTATTCTGCTATACTTTATTATTCAATCTCAGGTCTTTGTTGTAGCGCTTAGTTAGGATTAGTCTAGTAAAAACATGTACAACACAGTGCTGTTAACCAAGAAATTGAAAAAACGATGCACCCCCCACCACCCCACAAAAATGTAATATATAAACTCAAACTCATTAGTATTTAAATATGCAAGGAGCCACATGCTTAATCCATGCATTCCAAGGTTAAGATGAAAAGTTGATGAAAAGCTGCTGCTCCCTGGTACTTAATGACTTCATGTGTTGTAGTTCAAACTCACTCCAATTAACAGGCTGCAACAAGACCTAAAGCCAAGGCGCCAGGATGCATCAGCTAGGCAGCTCTATGGCACTTTGTAGCATTCTAATGCCAAGAATAAAAATCTGGCCCATTGTATTTGTTAACACTTGAACTGCTGCGGTTACTTTATGACGGTTACATTTTAAACAACATCAATATTAAAATGAAAGACAAACTATCGGATACAACTCAAAAGTTTTATTCAAGCACATCATATCAAACATCTGCATTGCTGAAACGCTGTATTTAAATGAACAATTAAACATAAAAGGGTTTATTTTCTACATATAAAGCACTACTTCAACAAACAAAAAACTAGAATAAACATGTCAAAAGAAACTAGTGTGTAAACAGGTATATGTACATACCAAACTCTAAAAATGAAAGTAGTTTTTAATTTAAAACAAAAGTAACATATGTTTTCTCTTGCGTGTGTGTCACTCAGTGCAGCACTGAATCCAGGTTGATCTGCTGCAGCCTGCTGCTTTGCAGTTTTCTGATTGAAATGTTTCTGCCGAAGTGCTTTGGCTAGCTTTAAGATGAAATCTCTCCTACTGATATTTTCCCTGGTGCATTCCTTGTATAAAATGAAGGAGTTGATGGCTGCCATGTCCAGTAGAGATAACAATAGGCTTGTATATACAAATAAAGTATAATATTGTAGATTATATTTAAAATAAAAACATGTATTGTAAAAGGCAATCAAAATGACGGCTTTGGCAGTTCTAGTAGAATGCATATATGTCACAAGGCTGCCTGAGTGGTGACGTCAGAACCAGGAAATGAATAACACAGACAGGACGGATGAAATGAAATGATGAAGGCGCTTGCTTGTGCCTGTTTATTATAAATAAAAAGGTTTGAACAAAACACAGGACACTGCACTTTAGGCAAAATAAACTGACAAACAAAACGAACAGACACTAACACACAGGGACGAACACTAAACAAACAAATACCGTGCTGGTCCTCCAGCACGACGTAGCAATTGATTATTATTATAATTTATCTCCTCACGCTCTCCCGTTCCTTCGCCCTGAACACACAACCCCGAGTGAGTGAAACTTGCATCTATATATACTGTTGTGCCAGGATTCAATTACTAATTAATTATTCACTTGAATCCCAGCACGTGAACTAATTCTGTGCAACCCCGTGCTCACATATTATTAAATACTTTAAATGCACGTGAAGTGAAGTGCAATCCCCGTGCCTAAATACAATTATACATTTTAAATAACTTGCGCTGCACACACCCATTTATATCCCGTGCAGCCATATCTATACACCAACATTAACACACCACACGCAACATATAACACAGAAATGCAGACAGGGGCGGGGCACATTGCCACAATATATATTAGCTGTTTCACAGGGAACAGTCTCAAATATGATAACTCTATGGGATGATCTGGATTTCCCTGATTAGAGACATTAATCATTGATAAATGGTCACTGCCTCATCATATCGAATTGATAGCTGTCCAGGCTACTGTAGCCCTACAACCTATGAACAGTGTAATGATGTGTTAATGGCAGTTTCCTCCCTTTTGAATAGCTACCTTGTGTCCACCGTCAACAGAAATCAGTATGTTGTTCAGTCCTTGTCCTATTAAAACTGAAAAATATTATTTTTAACATTATAAAAGTGGAACGGAATTGCTTAGAACAATAACTTATCCAACTCTAGCTGCAACGAAGTTGTTTCTTGATAGTTGTATACCATAACTGTAAGTCAACTGGGTAAGAGCATCTGCTAATAAATAAATAATAATACTAATAATAATAATAATAATAATAAGTGTTGCATTCGTAAACATCTTATAATATATATATATATATATATATATATATATATATATATATATATATATATATATATAATTTGATGTATTCTTTGTTGAAATCCACCTCTTTCTAGGCCACCTCAATGATTGCTGTTCAGAGGTTCAAACATGAAACAATTGACACAAATGGTTTTAAGGATGTAAGTAAGATAAATGTGCTTGTTGGAAAGTGATTACAGCTTTTCAGCTTATATTTTCCAACACTTTGCACTGCTAGACACAATCTGCTAAAATCAATCTGGTTCATTCCTTAGAAACCAAAGCTGTAAAAAAAAAAAAAAATAGCTATTTAACTTTAATTGTATGTGCTGTTTGCCCACAGACAGATTGTTGAAAGAATACCAGCAATCTATTCTTTTGTTGTGTGCCATTTAATACGGTTTCATTATGTTCTAGGTTGATTAAATATAGTAAAGGCCGGAAAGAACATTTTTTAGTCATTCATAGGCTGGGACCAAATCAAAACTTTGACAACCTGCTAATTGTACTTTACAAAAAAAAACAACCCAAAAAACGTTATTAAATACAGTTTTGTTAAGTGCGATTAGCGGATTGTCAAAGTTTTGATTTGGTCCCAGCCATAGTCTGACTGTGCAATTAATTTCAGTTGTACAGCTTAATATCTATTTGACATGCATCCCACATAGATAGTAAAGACCAAAAGCTGTTAACTAACTTCTTGTTTAAATGCAAGGCTACACTGACAATTAAATGCAGTATTTGCTTAACTGCCATTCCTTATTAGTCTTAGTGAGTTAGAGCAGGCTCCTCAAATTATGGGTTTCAGTGTATGACTGATAGTATATTGTGCATCCCTCAAAAGCTTATGAAGATATCAATACCAGAACGTAGTGATTTATTTTCATTTTAAAGTAACAGAGGTGTCAAAATTAACACAAGAACCGACACTGCAGTCATTTTGATGGTTTGAGGGTTTCAAAATGGGAAACAAAATGATGATTCCTGGGCACTGTCGTTGGAGGAATTAGAAGTGTTTATTGCAATCCTGTATGTTCGTTCAGCAAACATACCACTGACAATTTGTTTACTTCACTGCAATCGGCAAAAGAGTTGAAGAAAAAAAAACAACCTGGTTGGAACAGTGAACAAAGCAAGAAGAGAGCTTACACGTCTACACAAAACTTGCAACCACAGCTGTACTCCAGTACAATTTTGAAACACAATGACTGTGCTACGCTAACTGTTTACAAGTGCAAGCCAAGAATGAATGCAATTATTCTCAGCTCCCCTCATATATCAGTTGCCATCGGGACTGTTGACAAGAAAAAAAAAACGGAGACTGTGGATTTCTACAATGACACAAAGTATGGAGTGGATGTTTTAGACCCGATGGTACTCAGTGAAAGCAATTCTCACCGGTGGAAAATATCAGTAGGAGAGATCTTGAAGCTAACCACAGACCTTTAAACAGAAACATTACGAACAGAAAACTGCAAAGCAGCAGGCTGCAGCAGCTCAACCTGGATTCTGTGCTGCACTGAGTGACACACGCACGAGAAAACATGACATTACTTTCATTTTAAATTAAAAACTACTTTTGTTGTTTAAAGTTTTTTATGTACACATACCTGTTTACACCTGTTTACACACTAGTTTCTTTTGAAATGTTTATTTTATTATATTTTTTCATCTTTTGAAGTAGTGCTTTATATGTGGTAAGTTAGAAAATAAACACTTAATTGTTCATTTAAATACAGTGTTTCGGCTGTACAGATGTTTGATATGATGTGCGTGAATAACATTTTTGAGTTGTATCCGATAGTTTGTCTTTCATTTTAATATTGATGTTGTGTAATGACTGCCGGCAGCGGTTCTAGTGTTAAGCAGTGTTACATTTGGTAAAAGGTGCATACTAAAGGAGAAAACAGTCGGAGTCAATGCATTGCTGGATGCTTATTTTGGTTGTTTTTTGTCGTTGGCAGATGTTGATATGCTCATGCACATGGTTGAGCCTTTTTAATCTGTATCTTGAGTAAGATCATACTGTTTCCTAGGTATGATTGGTTTTGGTTAATCTGGAAATATGTCACTTGGAATGTTTCTACAATTGAATGTGCGATCACCAGCCTAGCACACAATAAGCTCATCAACATTGAACTCATCAGCCATTGTTCACTTTTCAATACAAAATGATGGAGTGAGTATTGACTGGGAGTGGGAAATGTTAAAGTTGAAAGTATCACTGGGTATGGTTATGGCTAAGCTGAATGTGTCGTAAAATGTATTTCTAACCTAGATTTTCATTCAGAAAGTTACCGGACAGTGCTTTTATAATTATTTACCATTTGGAGTATTAGTTCCCCATTCGCCTCTTACTAATTAGCTTTCTGCCTCTAGACTCAAGAGTGACTGTCATCACTGTCCATAGCTGTAATTCATACTTCCATAATCCAAGTACTCGGCACACCCCTGGTATTTATCATGTATTACCGGTTTTGTTTTTTTGGATGTACCATTGTTGGCTTTGCTTCACAATTATTTTGCTGTACAAGGTTTGATATGCTTTTACTTTTGGTATACCATAGTAAACCGTTACCAGGGATCTCATTTACTCAGCCTAAAACCTAGGCAAATACTTTCAAATTGTCACTGGGATATTTGATTAGCAATATTAGGTCCTGAGGATATTAATGTTTTGGTTGTAAACATTATTTGTACATTGGATGTTCAAAGCACTGTGTTTCCCAGTACTTAACTGTTATATACTCTTTTAATCTTATATATTGTAGTTCAATGTATCAAAGAGTTGGTTTGTGTGTGAAATATCTCCCATTGGTCTGTGCTGTCAGACAATAAAAGCTTGCCTTTATACTATTTTTTTTTTTTCTATGACCATGTGTTCAGACTAGTATAACTTTATAAAAACACAAACAATTGGGTAGTACATCACACAAGGGGTTAAGAAATTGTCATGCATGTCAGTCGACACATAATCAAGAACAGCTTTCCCTCTTCTTGCTCCATTTCAATTTGTTTAAAATTATGGCTAGATTTTAGGGAAACAGTTGGGAAGTGATTAAAATCTACCATTAAAGCATGGCCACATGACAGCTGTAAAGTGTTTATTCCATCCAAGATTGCTGAAATGCGACTCAGTGTGGTATTTTTGATTAGTATCCAGTGCATAACAATAATTGGGTTAAACATTAAATCCAGCTTCACAGGTTTCAGTGCATCTTCCAGAAAGTTTAACCTTCTAAAAGATACTGTATTCCCAAGAAATCATGCAATCCCTTCTCAGTTTTCCCTTGGTTATCTTTATGAATTAATCAAACCTCATTAGCTTAAAGGTCAGTACACCATGTTTCTTTTAATACAGCAATGTCACCCTTATATATATATATATATATATATATATATATATATATATATATATATATATATATATATATATATATATATATATTTATTTGTGTGTGTGTGTAAATGAAAACATTTTTTGGATCGACACAAAAGGTTTAAATGATCAAAATATAATTTATTTCAGGACTTTTTGGACAAAAGCCCTTCTTCAGCTATGTAGAAAGAACAGTAAATACTGCTGTATTTTTGTATGTCACTTTTCTATTGTTTTTTTTATTTACTGCACTGTGTTTCTACACAACTGAAAAAGGGCTTTTGTCAGAAAAGTCCTCAAATAAATTATTTTTGATCATTTAAATCTTTTGTGAACATCACAAAAAGCTTTTAGTTTTTTTTTCAATATTGTACACTGCAGTTATACCTCCTTCTATATATATATCGCCAACATTTCAAAGTGTTTGAAAGCATTTACGTATACTTCATAATTCAGAAACAAATATTTTCCAAAAGTGCCAGTAATGGCTTTTAGAAGGAATGCAAATTTAGTTGAAATTTCGGTCAACATTAAACTTATATGGATCATAGATACAGCAAAGAACATTAAAACCTGTAAGAGCACATGTAAATTATGCAAATTTGTAAAGATAAACATGAAATAGCAACTAGAGAAAATAGATATTTAGTCAAAAGAAACCACCCGACTTGTTTATGGTATATTTTGCCAAAAATGTAAGAAACTAAAATATGTAGGAGAGACAGGTACAACATATAAAATAATACAGAATCACCTATCAAACATAATTCATAGAAAAGTAAATTAGCCAATAGCTTAACACTAATACAATTAGATCATGTACAATACATAAGAATAAAGGAAAATAAATGGATAAATAAACTCTATATAATGATGCCGGAAGGTTTAAAAAGAAAGGAATAGTAGATAGTTAATGATGTAACAATGTAGTAAATTAACTCACAAACACATTCATTGGTTTAAATCGAAATAGGTCTGTAGTTACGTGGCATAAAATACCTCCACTGTTTGTTTTCAAACAAACTTTCCCTTCACAGAGTATGTTAAACATACCGAGATGCTGGGAAGTTGGCTCTTTTTTATATAATCAATTATAATGTGTCTAAAGGAAATCTTGAAACAAAAACACCCCTATAAAGTTTAAACATGTTTCAGTTTTGATTGTTTTAGCAAGGTCCATGTTTTACTACAGTACATCCTGTCTGAAAACTTCAATCAGATAAAAGCTCCATGTCATGATAAAGACCTATCTACTCCTAGATGATTCACAAAGCGCACTAAATAGAAAAGTACCCAGATTGCTCTTGCGTGTGATGTGACAATGACCCCCAATATGGTTCCTAAACTAAAGCCCCCCAGTTGGTGACAAAATTAATTGCAAGGTGATTTCAGCGACAGTGTGTTGATGCTAAAGGCCGGCTCCTGGTGGGGTGCCATAATCAAACTGTGAAATGTGGATACCTGTGGTGTGTTGATGCCTGAGGTTAACCTACTGGGTTGTAGAAAATTCATATTAATTGTTATTATGTACTTTATATTTGCATTCAGTTTGAAGGATGAAAGAGTGTGTGGGTTTAGACACCATTTTTTTATTACATTGGGAACTGATGCTGGTAGTCATGTAAAAAAAGAAAGACTGGTCCAAGAGTGGCCAGTGGAAATCAACACATACTACATCAGTGTCTGTTCTCCAGAATGACTCATAATCATCACTTTTTCTCTAATCCCTGTCGATGCTAGGATAGGTTCACTACACAGGCTTCGTTTTTTATTTTATTTTTAGTTAATCCTCGTATATAAATAACAGGACATCCCCATTCTTATAAATGTGTCATAACATTGTGTAGGGAGAGTGTAACTCGTGAAAACTGCAGAGCTAAACCCAGGGTATGAAAGGGCCAAGCCTACTTCCAGTCCAAATCTGCAGAGGTTGGTAGACATGACTTAAAGTAGGTCTTACCACAATTTTTAAATTAATTTTCTTAACAGTTTTTAGCACTTGCAATATTATCTATGAAGACATTTTAGTTCTTTGCTTGTATTTTATAGTTCAGTTTAGAATATATTGTAGCAGCCGGCTATTTGTGGGTTCCATACGGCAGGGGCAGCGGTGGCAAGAAAACAAACAGTACACAGCCTGTGAGTTTAAAGCAGTTACAGCTGCTGTTTATTACGCTCTTTTAGCAAGGCTCTTTCAGAATGGAAAATTGCTCCTAGAACTCCAACACGTATCTCACAAGTAGGCAGCACAGTGCCTTTATATACCCCCCTCCCCACCAATACAATGTATCTCATTAGTCCCTAACCACCTTCCAGCCCATTGGCTCCTGTCCACCCCCCACCCTGCCTCCTAGTGACACACACACTAACAGAGCTGACAGGTAAGCAGGAGCCCTTGAAACCCACAAAACAGCATAAAACAACTATGTTAATTTAATTACCCCAATATTTTGAACACAAATATTTCAGCAATAACGCTACAGAACTTGCTGCTGCTTCCTGGCACCTAATCACTCCATGCATTGTAGTTCAATCTCACGCCAATAGTCTACCAAGAACAGGAACAATATGGATAAATTGCTATGGATATGTGCCCTGAAAATGTTATTGAACAAAACAGTATTAAACATTGAATAACCCAGGGACCCTGAAGACCCTGATTCAACAACAGCGTTGAATTGACAACAGAACTGACAGAACGCACAGGTGTCGTTGTCCATCAAATCAACAGTACCAAGGTAAGTCTTGAAATCAAGACTTAAAGGATGTGTTGCAGAAAGAATACCTCTGTTAAGAAAGGGGAACAAGACTAAAAGGCTAAAAAATGCACAAGAACACAGAAATTGGACTATGGAACAACGGTCAAAGGTGCTTTGAACAGTTGATGGATGGACAACAACACCTGTGCCTTCTGTTATCAATTCAACACTTCTTCTATTCCTTAAGGACATTAGCTTCAAGTATTGGTCATCCTTGTTAGACAGCTTTTTGGGTTTTCCAGTCCTGGGTTTGTCAATTACAGATGATGTTTCTCTGTACTTGTACTCTGTACACACTGTAACAGGGCGAGGAGCCCTGTACATGTATTTGTTTATTTATTTATAGAACGGGGTACCCCTCCGCCCCTGTGCAGTTTATTGTTTTGCACTTGTTTTATTTCTGTATTATTATTATGGTATTTGTTTGTGTTAAGAATTATTTATTGTAGTTATGACGGCGTAGCCGTGTGTTTTGTTATTGTTTTTGTTTTAAAATACCTTGTGTATATGCGTGACTGTCAGCTAGTGATTATTTAATTAGCTGGCAGTCACGCATAGTAATTCTACCTGTGCAGACTATGGTAATGAGAGAATTAATGGCCAGTTAACCCCTCGGCGATGATATAAAAGACCTGCTGCTTTAGCTGCAAGTGGTGGGTGTTCAGAGGAGGAACGAGAGCGAGCAATTCAGAATATAAGGTAATACAGGATTATTGAAAGCGATTGCCCAGCCTGACCTGTATTGTTTAATTGTATTTTGTGTTCGAGATTTGTTTTATTTAAAACCTTTATTTTCGCTCTGTGAGCACATTGTTTTCTGTTTAAATATGTATTTTATTTTTGTGTTAAATAAACGGCGCACACTGCGCCTTTGCACTGCAGTACCTGGTGTCAGTTTTTCTTTCCTGCACTCTGGCCTGACATCACCCCACGTCCATCCTGCCACACACACCACACCTTGAAAATCAAGTGATGTGAGCTATTTTACTCAGTGTTTTTCCTTCTTTATGCAAGTCAAGGTTGTTATAATAATAGAAAACACTAGTGGAGGCTTTAAGTAAATTGTTGATACTCATAACGCATCAGAGTAGAAAAATGCAACATGTTTAAGACTTTTGCACAGCAGTGTATATATATATATATATATATATATATATATATATATATATATATATATATATATATATATATATAATGACTCAAATGACCCTTCTCAACATGTAAAATACAATTAAAGAACCCTCACAAAAGTTTATCATAGGAAAAGCATATCAAATTGTAATAAAGCATAATAAAGCAAGGTGAGCATTATAAAGCCCAGAGAGGTATGGTAAAGAATATTATGCCATGGCAAACCATGATAGGCTATGGTAAATGCATAATATAACCATCAGAAAAGCATGTGAAAACTGCATAAATACTGTGCAAATTTATCAGTGTAAACTTGTATATGGAACAATGTAGTGCATTTTAAGTTATTGTCCCTAATACATCACTATATCTGTGAGTCTGAAGAAGATTAATGACCAGTATTTAGGACTCCAGATAATAGAAGGGGATTATTTACAATAATCACAAAGTATGATGGCAATGAGTGTAATGGAAGACATTGATTTAGACAGAGAGCTATCTTCTTTTAGGCTGCTCTTGTAACATTTTGAATGTGTTTCAATGGTTTTTTTTTTTTATATATATATATAATACTGTGGCAGGATAGCTTGGTGGTGACATCACAGACCAGGAAGAGACAGAACAGTACTGCGGGTTGAAGCGCTGCATGTGTATTAATTCAATAACAAAATAAAAAGTTTAAACAAAACAGAACACGGAGACACAAAGCAACATACATGTTGGCCAAAACAAAACAGACAACAATCCAACAAGTATCAATTGTTTTCGATAAATTCCTCTCTCCTCTCTCTCGTTCTTAGACCCTGAACACCAAACCATGGTCAGCAAAAGTTGCTGGTTTTTATGTCATGGTCGAGGGATTAACTGGCTATCAATTACCTAGTTTATCCCTCGACCACATTCTGCACAGGTTTTCTCATATGTGTGGTCGACAGCCAATCTGTCAATAAATCATTAGCTGCTGACCACGCATTCTCACGAGATGTAGTCTGACAGAGACTAGAAGCAAACATCATCTCTGCCAAACTACATTAAATTATAACAATAAAACAAACACAAAACAGTACATTTAAATAATAACAAAACAACATAAATAAACAAAGTGGTGGGGTACCCCGTCACAAATACATTTTCCAATATTTTAATGATATTGCAATTTCCAAGTTCAATATACCGTAGGTATCTATATGGCAGAAGCCAATTGCATTTCACTCACTTTCTTATATTTTTGGGCTTTGATTCCATATCTGTCTCTAGTCTTCTGGGTAGAGCTGATGAGTCCCTAAATGATTTCACAAAGCAACATACAGGACAGTCTCAATTATTTAATACTGCACCATGGTTCAATAATGAGCTACAGTCTATGAAAAGGCAATGTTACAGGTACTCTACAACCAAAGTATATAGCAAGGCAATACACTCATACCAGGTTATAGGATCTAGCCAGACATGATTACGGTATAGTCTGCATCATCATGGCTACTTATGTCTTCTCCAAACAGGATTCTCCCAAGACTATGCCAGGAGCCCGTATACAAGGTGTGACTGATAATCGAATAAGAAACACTATAGTTAATGGACACTCCTTTGTTCCTTTTTTCATTAGCCACACATTAGCCAAGACTGTTGGAAAAACGTAATTAAAGCACTCTTTCTAAATATACATGGTGGGATCTATTCAATTGACAGATATATACATTGTTATATGACATTTGTACATTGCTATAGAAACAATATATTAAATATTTATGTAATATATACCTCTGTGGCAAAGTGCCCCCCCTGTGTATTATATGTTACGTGTTGTGTGTAAATGTTGGTGTATAGTCATCGGTACACGGGATATAAACAGGTCTGTGTTTCACGTGTGATTTAAAAATGTAGATTTGTATTTAGGCATGAGGAGGGCACAAATCACTTCACGTGCTGGTTAAAATGTAATGTGTGGTCACGGGAGTGCACTTAATTAATTCACGTGCAGTTGTACCGAGATTCCAATTGAATGATTGACTAGCAATCGAGTCTCGGTACAACTGCATAAAAACAGCATGTTTTCACTCACTCGGGGTTGGGTGTTCGGTGAGTGGAGAACGGGTGTGGAGAAGGAGAAACTTAAAAAGTAAAACTAAGTCTATGATTTCACTCACCGTGTTTCGTTTGTCTGTCCGTCCACTGTTTTGTTTACTGTTTAGTGCGTTTTGTTTGTCTGTTTATTTTTGGCGACGAGTGCCGTGTCCTGTTTTGTGTTAAAACCTTTTATTTTCTGTTCGGTTTATGTATTAAATGCTGAGCGAAAGCATTCGCTCAGCTCCACCAAACTCCACCTCTCTGTCGTTTTTGTTCCTGTTTCTGCCGTGACGTCACCGCCCAGTCATCCTGTCACAACCTCTTATAAACTTTAGTTTCCATTGATTCAAGTTGATCTTGAGGTACAATTGATTGCTAAGAAATGTGCATCCTGTCTACTTGTATTGGTTATTGTACTGAGATTGAGTTCTATGTGCAACTAATGAGTTTCAGCCTATTAACAGAACTTTCATATTTCAACAAACTGGATGTTAGAAAGTAAAGATTCATGTTGAACCTTACAAATTATTTAGGAATTAGACATCCAATATTAGAATTGTAACGTATTTCTTTATTTTATGCATTTTTCATATGCAGACTTCTTTTTAGTGTCTAGTAGTAGGAATGCCATTGTAAACAAAGACTCAAGAACCAAAAATATTGCTATAATCTAATAATTATCTTAAATATTTATCTGGAATTCTTTGATACAAATATTATATTTCACAGTCAATGTGAGTGATCATTGCCAAATGTGATTTAAATTTGTTAAACCAGTGAATGCTGTTGAGGCTCCACTCTTAAAGGGGATGTCAGTGACCCCTAAATTGTTTATGAAGTACCTTATTCTAAAGGACACATATTGGTAGAATGTTGGCCCTTTTCTATGAAGTGCTGATTGAACTCCAGCTGTGGTGTTGATAAATACATGTTCAATGGTTAAAAAATGTGTGCTTGACCAATAGGTTCAATATCTAACATTTTAAACTGAAGAAAAATGCCACAACTTTTTAAATTGTTTAATGACTTTATATTTGCAAACCCTTGCATAACAAGAATCTAACCCTTCAGGTAGATGTTTTCTTTATACTGCAAAATGAAATGGAGAAATGGTCATCTCGATTTAAAGGGCACACTGTATCTTTTTCCTCCTGCTGACAGCCAGAAAGCCACTTCACATGTTCCTCACAAGAAATAAACCTCCTCTTGTACACTCAAGTGCCTCTGTGAAAAGGTTAGTGCACTTTGATGACAGATTGCCATACTTATACAGTTTGTAAGGGAGACAACAAATATAATAAAAAATAGATGATTGCGACTACACAACTACGGGAATTGAAGATGGATGATGGTAGCTGCAAAGGGGTTAATAAAAAAGTGTGTTATATCCTGCATCATACTACTTTTGAGTCAATGTATTTGCATTCTCATATCAAGTTATTTTCCCTGTGGCTGCTTCCGAGTCTATATACAGCTTTGTACTAACTTCAGCTCATTCCTCTGGGATCTACAAAATACTTGTGATACCTGCTGAGTTTATACAGATTCACGAAAGTTGGCTTTATAATCCATTTAGCACCATAGTACTGCTTTTATTGCTCATCACTTATGAAGCATGTAATAATACCTATGAAGCTGCTCAACCTTATGCATTAATGCATGATGAAAATTGTTCTCCAAAGCAAATCTCTCAACGGGATTCTCAGTCGTATAGCTTATACGCTGCCAAGTACACACAGTTTCCTGTTTTATAACAGGGCTAAGCAACTTTGGCACATCCAGTCCATGTATTTGTTTTAACCCGTCCTTAATTACTAAACTGAACCAATTAAACATCCGACCCATAGAAAAAATATATATATACTCGGCACTTAGAAGATACAGGTTCATTCATAAATAACCTACCATATCAATAAAAGCATTATTACAGATCATGTTCAAATTAAGCTCTCTATTTCACTAATATTTACTTTCTGCATTATGACGAATATATGAGCCGACACACACAATGCTTTAATTTGTATGGCACATTGCAAAAGATAAAACTCTGCTCAGCTGGCTAGTGTTTGTGACATCAGGCACTGGCCATCAGTTTCTGGAAAACACATTATGAGCTTTGGGACACTCACACGCGTAAGATCAAATGGCACAAAGAAAAAGTCTGGCACTCTGATTTTAGGTACTGTAGCATAGTTCCGGAAGCTGCCACAATGCCACAAATCATTTCTGTTTTATTACATTAACATACCAATTATTTGGCATTGCATGATTACTTTGCAGTTATACAGTGCAATTACAACCTGGAACCTGACAGCAATCTTGTACAGACAAGATCTTAGAGTACATGGACATTTATTTTATAACAAAACAGCATGCATGTAATTAAATACAGTGCTGGAAACTTATGTATTACCAGTAGGGCTAAATGACTAATATTAGAAGTGGTACATCTTTTCTACACCTATCAGCTATCCTCAACTTCTAGCATTCTATTCTACAAGTAAACAAGAGTTGAGCATGTAGCCTATAGAGTATATGAAAAACATGCTTTATTTTTGCAACTCCCTGGAGACAGAAACATTATAAAATCAGATTTTTTCAATATTGTACTGTATCAGGTAATAAGCAGGATACTGTAAACAATGCAGTTATCAAAATCTTTCGGGATGAGGTGGAGTGGTGTTAGGAATGGCTCTGCCTGAAGGATCTCCAAACGGCAGCCTTGCAAACGCCGAAGACGGATCTGCCTCCTTCCCAGTGCTGTGGGTTGGCGGCCTGGACACCTACTTCACCGATCTCAAGACCTCAGGTTGGTGTCTCGCCTGCAGGGAGTCTGGACACTTTGTGGCCTGCTGTCCCCACCAAGAAGAAGAAGAAGAACAGCTGCCGGCCCGAGTACCGAAAAAAGGGAGGGGTAGCAGCTCCCAAAGGCGAGCAGGGAAGCCATCTCCAGCGCAAAAAGGGGAGGGGCTATTGCCATCTCCAGCTGCACGTCCGGAGGGGCCAGTGTGGTGCCAGCATTGCCACTGTCGTAGTGCCCCGCATCGCTGGCAGCGTTGCCACTGCAAGCATGCCGGAGGGCCCAGTACGCTGTCAGCGTCGGGATCCCCTTTTGGAAAGAAGCCCTGACAGGGAAAAGGCCACTCAAGCTTAGTGGGTAGAAAGGGGGTTAAATGGGCACCTAGGCATAACAGCCCTGACCACCACCCCTATGTCCCGACCCAGTGCTAATGTATAGGGCAATATATAGGGCAGCAGTGTGGAGTAGTGGTTAGGGCTCTAGACTCTTGACCGGAGGGTTGTGGGTTCAATCCCAACTGGAGGACACTGCTGCTGTACCCTTGAGCAAGGTACTTTACCTAGATTGCTTCAGTAAAAACCCAACTGTATAAATGGGTAATTGTATGTAAAAAAATAATGTAATTGTATGTAAAAATAATGTGATATCTTGTAACAATTGTAAGTCGCCCTGGATAAGGGCGTCTGCTAAGAAATAAATAATGAGTAGTATTTGTTATTTTTATTTTCCTTTTCTCTCGCTCTCATTCCTCCTTCTTGAACACGCACCCTGAGGAGTGCCTAATCTGCTCTTTTATACACCTCTGCCTGAGCTTGATTGCTTGTTAATAATATAATATAATAATATCTTTATTTAGCGCCTTTCATAGTCGACCACTATCACAAAACACTTTACAGAGGTAGGCTGCATACTGTGCATTATATGCAGAGTCACTTACAATAGGACATTGATTTAACAAGAACATTTAAATCATAACAATACATCGTGTTTTTAACTCCAAACAAATACATTTATTTAAAAAAAAATCATAATACACTATTTACAATATAATTTACACAAAATAATTCCTTTAAATACACCCCAAAACAATACATTTATCAGCAGGGCTTTGCTCCCGTGCTACAACAGCATATACCTTGTTTTTTATTTCAGAACCAGAAACCATAGACATGTATTCAGAATTTTTGCTCAGTAATGTGCATTTCTAGAATTGAATTTTACATTTACCATCCCATAACTAAATCAGGAAGGATACTTTCTATTGATTATAGAAAGTATCCTTCTGCCTTTCTTTCTGCTTGTTCTAATATTTTCAGCCCAACAAAGTTGATAAAGGAAATACAATGTGCTAAACATAAACTAGACAGGAATTATCATAGCTTTAAATGGAAGTATCATAGGTTATTACATTTAAATAAGTTTAACACTCCCAGTGGGAAATGAGATTGCAAGTTCTCCAAAAGCATTGGCCGTGATAATAAAAACTCTCAATTGTCTGCATTAATAAGGCTTGAAAACAGTTCTTAGTTGCAAATACAGTATGTTCATGTTTAATTGGAATGCTTATGCAGAATACATTGAACTAAAAACAGAAACCCTCTCATTAGAAGCAAACACATTTTAAGTGAATGGGCTCTCCAACAGTAACATATTACTGTTTAAATTCTGTATACACATGAAAAGGTGGCATCTTCCATTTACAAGCCCGTTTTCATCATGACAGGCAATACATCAGATCTGACAGAGAGCTGATCAGTTTCCTAAGAAACTATCTTAAGAGTAGTGTTTCTTACTGAAAAGATACAAAAATAACTGGAATAACCATCATCAAACAATAGCATTTCAGCAACGAAAATAAAATAGATTTGCAATAAATATTGCACAGTAGTTCTGGTAGGGCAATACATTGGTACTATATGGTTAAATTCCACTGCATTTTAAACTGGGAAATAATTGTAGTTTCACTGTGACTTAACAATACAAGTTCTGTTCCATCACAGTACTGGGAAGTTTATTACTGTAAATACTAGGGTGTGCTCAGATCAAAACAATAACTTTTTCCTCGTATGAATAATACACTAGTAAAAAGGCGTTTAGTCTTTTATTGTAGCACTATTTCCAATCTCAAGCTTAGTGACTGAAAGACAATCGATGTGAGAAGTAAGGTTACCACCTTTAAACGTGTAAACACCTCCGTTTAGTTTACCTACTAATAAACGTTCATGAAATCCATGAAATATAAACTAACATTAAGTAGCTGACAAGTCTATCAATTTCCCTTTCCTTGGCAAAGATGTATGTATTCTTTTGAACTCTTTCATGTATTCATTTTTTTTTAAATAATAAGAAGTTTTGGACACATAATAAATATAATTTTTCATTGCTTTATATGGGGGAGAAATGGCATCCTCATATGAGGCTATCATGCATTTGCATCTTCCATATGTCCCCATATAAAGACAAAGAAGTTTTTTATATATCCCCATATGAGGTTGCCATACATGAAAGAGTCAAATACTTGTAATGCCAGCACAGGTATGCAATCTGCTATAAAGAAACTGCAAAATCCACAATGCGCCTGACTGGACTCAACTTCATGCAAAATGGATATAGCAGTTTCGCTTTAACTTAGTGGTAAGTTGAGTTTAGTGTTTTGGTATATGTGGGAAAGCTTCAAAAAGTCAGCTTTACAAAGGAATCTTGACTCTGTCAACCCATTGTTGAAAGTCAGAATGCTGACTGGGCAGAATGCGACCTGTTAAAAGCAAAAGATTTCAAAGAACACTTCAAAAGTGAGAGGGAGATCTGCCTCAAAGACACAAACGGTATGTGCTAAATATACAGTACACATACACACATTACTCCATTGAACTGAATTGTCATAATAGGCTATGTTTATTTTATATTCTATAATGTATGTCCCAAATGTATTTTTTATTTTAACTTTCATTAATGCTAGCATTTTAGTATAGCCCCATCTCAATTCAAATATAATGACACCCACAGCAGGCCATAGACAAGTTTGTTGTAAGCCCTCCTAACAAATGTAGCTAAGTCGAAGATGTTATCATTTTACAAAGGTATGCCAGCAGCAAATGTTTTTTTTTTTTTGTAGCAATGGTATTGTCTGGCTTGTCTTTATGTAGTAAGTCCATAACGGATTGTAAAACAAGTGGGTTGAAAAACAAAACTATAAAAAGCACCTTTGTGTGTAGTTTTCTGCTTGCAGTGTACCAGTGCCATCTCTGATCAGTCACATTAGAGGCTATTTCAGGCATCAATAGTTACCTGCTTATCTGTCAAAATATATCAGTCATGCATTGTATGCCAAATTCCACATTTGACAGAAATGTTTCTCAATGATAATTCTTAAAGAAATATAAAATTGGGTAAATCCAGTGTTAAAATGATGTGTGGATAAGGCTTTCAAAGACACTGTGATCCCCTGTAAAACATGGGTCTATCTCTAAAGGCTGTGGTTGTTTTCATATTAATATTAGAGCTCTTTGAGTTTCAAGTTCTCATTTGTCTCTTTTTCTTGAATATTGTACAGTATAAAACACCACAGAAAGACCACCACTTGAAAAATCTAAACAGTTGATTATTGGAATAACTATTTATTATAAATAGCTGGGTGCATATTCTTTCAAAATGTTTGACTTAAAAGCCAAGACTTAAGGGGCAGGATTTTCAAAAGCCTGTGTTATTGTATCAAACTCGTGGTATAGTAACTAGAGCTTTAGTAGCAAGTGAGTTTCAAATCAAATGTGTTAATTAAATCAATCAATTAATGCTTTGAATTTGAGTCTGAGGTCATTAATGAATGCATTTATCGTTAAAAAGCTTAATTGTCGCAGGTCACGTACATCACTTCCTGTCTCAACGACTAAATAAGGGGAACTTGCTAAACAAAATGCATGTTAACAAGATGAAGAAAAATGAATGGAAGCATAATTTGCTGTTATTAGTACTAGAGTATAGGGAGACGGCTCTCCCACCAGAGAGCAGCAGCCAAATGGAAATCCAAAATAATGGGAATATCTATTGTAAGACAGCAGGGAGGGGGGTTAAAATCCTCCCTGCGTAGGACATGAGCGCAGGCATCTTTTTGTTAGTTTCTTTTTGCTTTATTGTTTTGCTTTATTGTTTAATTTTAATTTGTGAATTGTTTTATTGCTTAATTATCCCCTGCACCTGGTGCTTATTATTAAATTAGAGTCAGATGCAGGGTATAAAAGAGGAGCAGTTAGTTTGCTCGGGGCTGCGGAGGAGAAGGAGGCAGAAGAGGTGCTCTGCTTCGTAGCAGTCAAGAGGAAATAGCATGCAGTGTGAACCTGCGTGGTTTGAGTTGTTAAGTATTCTTTACAGAATACTTAACTGCCATTAGGACCATGCTGCATGATTTGTTTATTATTAATAGTGTTATAATTAAAGGCTGCATGATTTGTTTGTTATTAATAGCATTATAATTCAATACCAAATCATGTTTTTATTTACAACGAAGGGAAAACATAATACATGTTTTTGCTGGGCGACACAGTATAGATTCCCTTCATTGTAAATTTATTGATAACGCTATTAATAATAAATTAATCATGATTATAGCAGCAGTTTTTATTCTGTAGATATTTAGTCTAATAGCTGTCAGGTCTTGTTTTCAGAAAATACCGGCACAGACATTTTATACAAACCAATGGAATACTGTGTATGTATGTATGTATGTAAGTATTCATGTATGTATGTATGTATGTATGTATGCATGTGTGTGTATTTAGTGAATTCTATAATGCACTGCCGGTCCTACGGGAGTGAGTTTATTTTTCTGTCTTCTGCATGCGCTTGATTATTACGAGTACAGCGTACAAACAAGCTGAAAGATATATGTTTGTATGTATGTATTGAATACTGACGAAATACAGACAAATCATTTTTACTGTAAATAAATTAAACAAATATATATTTTTTATTTAGTCATAGAGAAAGGTTTTGACTAAAAAATAACATGTAGGCAATAAACAATGGGGTGGAACAACCACAACACATCCCAACAAAAAAAAGGGCGAGAGAGAGACATGAATAAATCATATCCGAGTAAACAGGTTGTGGGAGCGGAGGGAGTGAGAGTGTCTAATGCTTCAGTGTATGATACTTCTTGAAGCATGGAGCAATGCACAGAGCTTGGCGCCGCCTCTTCGCTGTCACTTGATGTTGATGCTAAATATTCTTTGCTTATGTCTTCACTGACACACTCGCTGACATCCGATTCAGTGCAAGAATTTTATGTATTTGAATTTAAATTAGTTGGTGCTTATAATGGTGAGAGCCAAGTTCAAGTCAGCATAAAGTTTTAACATCTACTCTCGTGTAATGGAAATCATAAATCGGAATCTGAAGTCAGTATTATTACTGATACTTCTTTCTCACTGAGCTATTTTCGCCAGTTTACAAACACTGTTGACTTTTTTGTGACTGGGATAATTATATGTAATTCAGTCAATATCTGGCAGAGGGCACAAAAGACCAATAAAAGGTATTAAAGAAACCTAGTGTTACAATATCTTGTTATCAGAAGTTTGTAGGCTCAGTAATTCAAGTTTAAAGTTGCAGAACGTACCGGTACGATCGTACTTCCTGGGGCCATAGAGCAGTGAACGTATCGGTACATTCATACTACTCAAAGGGTTAATAAAGAGAGAGAATACACGCATGTCTCCAGTCATATGTGGTTTTTACGATCACGTCACCTTAAGTTCTAGCCAAAATTGTATATTTAATAGTACTGTCATAGCCTTATCTTTTCGCCTACTGATTTGCCCCATTGCAACTGTACATTATGCATCCATGCATCTCTTCCTGCGATTTCATTGGGCAGTGTGTTCCAGGCTTAAGGTTACAATTTGTTAAAACAAGTGAATAAATCTCATTCATAACCACAAGTTTATAAGAGTCTAAAATATTTTCGTAAGTATAAATATTGAATTATCTAGAAAGTCTCTGTATCGTCGGCTTCACAGCCATGGTCAATTACATTTCTGACAAACAGAAATACTGGTTATGGGGAAAAGCTATGTGTAGGCCGTCCGCTCGGTGGAGGGGAAAAACCCTCTATTAGAGGGAAACCTCTGGTGGTCCTGGCAGAGAAGGCGCCCCCACTCCGGGCATGCTAGCGATAGACTGTTGTGCTGCTGCGATGTCGGAAGGCAATGATCGGATGTAGGAATTAACTGCTGAGGAGGACCAGTGACCCATAGACTTAATTAGGTTTTGGTTAATGTTTGAGTGAGCTGCTGAGGAGGCTGCGCCAATTCTAAATGAATGAGTGATGTAGAATTTAGGAGGGAGACCTGTTTTGGAAATGAGATTAGAGAGATGGGTAGCGAACCATTGCCTGGTGATGATATTTCTGGAGCAATCGATAAACGGGATGTAGGGAACGGAAAGGTTTTTTGGCTTAGGAACTTGGAAAGAGCTGAGCAGGGGCAGAGAGGGGAATCTACCTTCGATAGTTAGATGAATTGACCCTGGATGATCTCAGGAACAGCATGAAATGATGGTCTGGAACCAGGGAGAGGTTGCAGGAATGGATGCCTATGGTTGGAAGACTGGAAGGGAACAGTGAATTCTGAACATCTTAAGAATCTGAAGAAAGTAGTTAGGCACATGGCTTCCATGACTGTGTCGTCGAAAGGATAAAAAAAACCCTGATCGGAGAGTTTAAAATAAAACATTGAGGATATTGGTGGTTATAGGGAATCTGGAGGGTTATGTGGGGTGAAGGCTCTTGGTAATTCCTCCGAGAGTCAGGCTGGGATGGAGAGGAGGGTCAGCGAGGGGATAGACATGCAACGGAAGTGGAATTGGATCCCGAGCGTGAACTACGAAAGCTACGAGATCCAGTTTTTTCGTTGAAAGGGGTGGGGGATATCCTGTTTTGAACGCAGAAGGTGGAATGTTTTGCCCAGCCTGTCGAGTAAGAAGAATGAGTAGATAGGGAAAGAGCTGCGGACATATAATTTCTGGCTGAATGGAGAAGATTGGAGAGGGTAGAATTCAGTTGAAGATGAGCTGATGGAACTGTGAGACTTGAAGGGGAACCGGAGCTGCTGTTGGAACCAGGCTGCGAAACTTGGATATCTGAAAACGAGACAAAGCATCAGCTGCATTGTTATATATGCCTAGAAGATGGTGAGCCTGGAAAATGAAATTAAAGGGTACTGATATCCAAATGAGATGGCGGAGTAACTGCTTGATGAGGGGGGATGAGGATCTGCCTTTATTGATGATGTGGACAGTTGATTGGTTATCGCTGAAGAATATAGATTTTTTGGACCATGAATGCCCCCAAAGGTGCGCTGCTGCTACAATGGGGTAAATTTCTAACAGGGCTGAAGACTTAAGCTGAGGGTGTAGAATTTGAATTTCAGGTGGCCAGGTGCTGAAAAACCAATCATTAGATTGAAGACCCCTGAATCCTATAGATGAGGTGTCAATGAACAAGATTAGATCGTGGGGGGCTGAGATGAAATCATCATAAAACGCAGAGAGGCCATTCCAGTGCTGCAGCAGGGTGGACCACATCTTGATATCTTTCCTTGCTTCTGGAGAGATTTTGACCTGAGAGTCTAGGCTCTTTGCGGTTGATGCGAGGGAGAGAAGGCAAGATATGAAGGTTCTGCCTTGGGGGATGATTCGTCTGGCATAATTGAAATGACCGAGGAGAGATAGCAGGTTGCATTTAGTTATTGATTTTGATGATTGGAAGTTACTGATGAGCTGGCAAATGCGCTCCAGTTTGTCGAGAGGGAGGCTAGCTTTGAACTTAACTGTATCCAGTGTGATTCCGAGAAATTCTAGGGGAGTCACGGGGCCAATGGTTTTCTCTTCTGGAAGGGGGACACCTACTGCTGCTACCACAGCAGTTGATGCTGAGACTAAAGTTTTCTATTTTGGGGAAATTGTGTTTGAAACAACTGAATTGAGTGAAACAATGCATGCTCATGTACATTCCTGTTGCATTGTTCTGATTCAAATGAGCAAAAAACTATAATTATAATTTACTTGGTGTACCATTATACATTGTTTGTCAATATCTTCAATATTTTCTTGTGTTAAAATGCAATGTTGATGCCAAATTAAACAGTAGCAATGCACTTTCTATAAAAAGTATCCTAGTGATTGTGTCAGGTGTATTAAATGTTTGCTTTTAGAGACTACACCAGCATTTTTAAAACAGACCATGTTTGGCCACTTCACTAATAATCCCTGCCACTGTTAAATCAAACAACCTTAGTCAAACGCTTAATCCACTGAGAGTTTTCTTGGCATATATAAAAAAATACTGTTCCAGCTAAAATAATTAAACTATAAGCAAAGTCCACAAACAACAATAATTACAAGCATTAACATAACATTACTATCTCCCTACAGAACACACATCAGGGAAAATGAATATGAACTAGTTTCACAGAAATAAGTCTTATGCAATGGCCCTGGTCGGATATGTGTTACCATTTCCTTCAGTTATTCAGCCATCTCATTAAACTGTGCAATGAACTTTTAATTAGTGTACTGCTAGACTAATAACAAGTTCCAATAAACCATTTCTTCTTTTTACATATTGTTTTTTAAAGGACACAGTTTTCAATAAATGACCTTTCTAACTTTTATAACCTTGACAAATACCCCATGAGTACCCCAGGCACAGGGGATACTAGAATTGGTCACTATAGCTAAACACAAAGGGGCAAATATTCAAAGGTCTTGCACATTTTCTCATCTTTTTTTGCGTAAAATCGCAAGTGAGTGAAATCTAAAAGAGTTGGAGAAACTGCAATTATCGCAGCACTGTGGAAATTAATAAAACATGAATTAACACAGGTGTTTACTGAGTAATTTACTTTAAATTAATATATTTAGCAAAAAAGTGACGCATTCAATAAGATTGCTTTTGTGATTGATAAAATAAAATAAAAATACTAATACTTCTGATTGGTTTATATTTGGGGAAACCCCCAATACAGTCCATATATGGATAGTATTCATCACATGATTTGAATTACCGTATAATATGATTCAGAAGGATTCCCTAAAATAGACAGGGAGCAAACTACTTGTTCGTAGAAAACAAATTCATGATTTCAAAAGTACAGTTTAATAACATAATACACATTCAAACAACTCACACACTAGGAAATTAAGTTTCTACCAATTTATTTATCAGTAGTCTAACATAAAATAAAAAGGTCAATTTATTTTACATTTAATATAGATAGATAGATAGATAGATAGATAGATAGATAGATAGATAGATAGATAATTAGATAGATTAGTGCAAAACGTTTCTTGCTCTTATGTCAGGATTTTATTAAACAAATGAGCATTTTCTTAATAGACCTTTTTTTTAATTTAAATGAATGGGTAGAAATTTTGAACATAAAACATAAACAAGTCAAGTGCAGAGACAACATCATATTCGTTCAGTAATTGTAAAAATAATTGTGTTTCTTATTTGCTCCCCGTCACTGGTTTTTATCATCAGAGCATGTGCATTAAACAATGGACATCACTGGAATGACGAAGAACGGCGCTAGGACCAGAAATACACTCGGTACGGTTTTCCATGCAAGTGTTGAATACAATGTCGCTGTGAATAAAAAATAAAACCACCTCTAGCGAGCAAGCTTGTCATGCAAGTAAAAACTTCTTAAAAGTCAACTTAAACTGTCGCATATATTTTCTTATTCAAGCTTAAAAGTTGGATGGAAAAAGGCCTTGTGATTTGCGAGCAAATCAGCTTTTGAATTTAGCTCTTGGTGGTGAACTTGCGGGATTATTCACGACCCCTCCCCCAAATTTGAGGGAAAAGCACCTACGAGACAACTCGCAAACCTATTTTTTCCAAGGCAGCAACTACTTTGAATCTCACTCAAAAGCGCAACTTTTTCACAAAAAGGACTTGCAGAAAAAAATCTCTACAACTCCCCTTGCAACACACGCAAGGTGTTTGAATATTTGGCCCAAAGTCTATTGGGTAAGGTACTCATCTTTGTTTTATTTGTATTTTTTTTTGTTTTGTTTTGTTTTTCTCCATAAAATTCAATGGTACAGACAGATGCCTTGCTACTTTGACTCAGGACATATTTATCTAGATGAGTGGGGTTTTATTGCCTGTCTGGATGGAATATCTTTCTAGTCTTTGCTGTTTGCGGTGCATTAGGCTGGTATTGACTAGTCCAGGTTTTTGTATGTATTTAGGGTTAAACTAAGGTTAAAAACATCGTATAGTAGCTTTGCTCATATCCTAAATATGGCCTCAAATTATAGACAATTTTTTGGTTAGTAATTTTCTTGTTTTACATTTAAAAAAGAAAAAAAGTATGCAGTAGTGTAGTTCAATCTACAGTATTTTGCATTATTGGAGAAGGTAACACATGGAATATATACAATTTGACCTAAATACCTCTTTTAGGACTGGCAATCTTTTTGCTCAATTGAGATCAGTTGATTGTTATGCATTCATGGGTCAAAACATTTTTTCTATTCCACGACTGCAGTCTTAAATGCAGTCTTAAATGCAGTCTTAAATGTTTGTTTAAAACCATTCATCACTGTCCTTTCCATTTGGAAATTGCTTTATATTTGAAAAATGTATTTATTGTAAGTTGAATTTCATCGGTCTGAAACCCTTTGTTCACTGATGTGGTAACTAAACATTTTTCTTTATTATTTTGGTTTTAATTTCACATCATCCTTGAATGGCCTAATCTTTAGTGCCAGCACTTCCAATTATATTATATTTAAAATTTTTGTTCAGGCAATGGGAATGGATCTGAAATAAAAAATAAATAAATAAAAAACACCTTGTGTTCATTCAGTTATTGTACGCTAATTTGCAGTTTAGTCATTGACTTGAATTAGGTGTTTTGGTACATTTCTTATTAGTTATAGGGTTACATACCATGATACTGCTCAAAATGTTTAATTCTTAAATTCATAAAGATAGCCATCGATGCAGCTGAGACATTGAGTATGTGAATATGAAATGGAAAAAATCATATCAGAATAATTTCATATTCAGGATTGACTGGAAATAATTGAATGCAAACTGAAATGTATATATTATGGCAGCAGGGGCAATGAATAATGGGATCTTATTTTGTAACCAAAGAAGATATTTAATATCAATAAAGGTATTGAAATGAGGTCATTTGAGAGTGTATTCAGTTATATAAGTCACTCTATGGTTTAGCCTGTGGTGGGACTAAGTGATCTTAGGGGTACTTAGTGACCTCAAACACACAATTAATATTATTCAGTTAAAAAGCATCCACTTGAGTCGCCATTTTTCACTGCTGCCCCCAAGGAATAGTGTTTATTTGTGTCTTGGAATCTCTAGAGGGCATTGACTTTGCCAGCATGCAAGAACAGTTCTACATAGAAGACTTTTTGCATTAGTAGTAAATGTAATATTATGTGGTATCCCAATACTTCTTGGAGTGTACTATATGATGCATAATCTTTTGCTCATAGGTAACTGCAATTTTGGAGTGGTTCAAATCCATTTCTCAAGGGAGCCTGTTTAAAAACAAACAGTGGAGGTATTTTTAGCATAGATTTCTGTGGCATGGTAACTGTGTGTGTGTGTGTGTGTGCATTTAACTAGTCCTTTTTTCAAATCAGGAGTCAATTTTAATAGCAAACCTGCATAAATAAGCTACAGTCTGACACCAACTTTAGAAATCAGGTTGGTATTTACATAATTTTCATAGATGAAAGAAAAGTACTGCTCAATAACACCTTGCCGTGTGACAGAATAAATGATGTATGACCTTTGAAATGAATATTTTTCAGTTAATTATTGACTTTGAAATGCTGCTGGGAATACATACAGTACACTATATGTGGCAAGATTTTCTCAAACCCCTATATTGTTGTGTTGTTCATCCAGTCGTAGTCTATGGTAATAAATAATTTTTAGGTATAAAACAAACATACCTACTGTACTGTATAACACCTTATTGTCTGATGATACACAATTCATCTTACTACTACAAAAACGATTTTCTAATGTAAAAAACACTTTTCAAAATCCAAACTTCTGGTACTAACCCGTTTTTATGAATGCAGCAAAGCCCCTGTTAGGGTTTTCCCTTAACTGTGCAGCTTCACTGTTCTGGATGTCTGTTTTTCTCTACAACAATTTTCAGTTTTCCAAATGTATTTCTATCTTTCTTTTTAATTATTATTTTTCTGATTAACACGTTTTCTGAAGCTTTCACTGTAAACTCAAAAATATGTCATATTTTGAACTGCAAGACATTCTTATCCAGTGCAGGGATAGTTTGTTATCTTCTCCGAGTTAATTGTTGTCTGTTTGCTGATACTCTTGCTTGCTTAGACCAGTGATTTTCTTTGGCTTGGCATTTAATACCAGCCTTCCTTTTTGTATTTCAGTGTCTGTCACTGGCCCAACAACCTGTCAGCTAATGTTGGCTCCGAAAGAGCATAGGTGAAATCCTGACAGCCTCTGATGAGGCTTAATACCATGGAAAGCTAATTTTGACAATACAGTATCTGCATTCAATACTATCACTTGGGTTCTGATACTTAATTTATAAATTGCAAGTCAAACCAAGAGCATACAGAACAAAAACACTGCAGAGGTTATTTGTCTTATTCCAAATATAACTGAGCCCCAATATTTAGACTGACCTCTCTGTTACTGAAAAAGCTTTCTCCAAAGGTGCCACCAGGGTAAACATACCAGCTGTCGATGTTTCATTTTCAGCTGTAGTTATCGGCCCCCACGTAATAAAAAAAAACAATAACGAATAACACTACCAGAATGCTCTAGATTTCTAAAACAACCTCTAAGAGTGCTACATGTCCTCTCAATCAGAAATTGAGTAGCAGAACATGAGTCACAACAATTGATCGCCCCCAGGAAAAAAATATTGAAATATAGCATTCTTCACTCAAGCCAAGTGTAGCTTGAAATTGTTGCAACTGATGCCTGCACAACTGTGCAATTTTCTATTTGCAGCTTCTTTTATTAATTTATATTTCACACATGGATTTGTTAGGAAAATGTAATACAAAAGCCCTGTTTAACATTTTCCACACATTTTGGTATGTGCAGCGTTTTCTTAATGTAGTTACTATCACATAAAATTAGCACACCATGCAAAGTGCATTGATTGCTTTTTTTTGAGGCCTAAATATGTGTGAAAAACACTGAATCCAAATTAAGAGGTCACAACCACTTGCTCATTTAAATGAAATGCCATGCTCAGCATTTATGTACTTTATATCTCTAAATCATCATTAATAACCATTTCACAATGTGAGACTGTGTGCACTGAACCCCATGGCATTTGCCTGAGGCCACTGCATGCTTTTAAAAGTTGTGCAACATACACCATCCAAACCATTAATGGGCTATTATTATTATTTGTTTATTTAGCAGACACCTTTATCCAAGGCAACTTACAGAGACTAGGGTGTGTGAACTATGCATCAGTTGCAGAGTCACTTACAACTACGTCTCATCCGAAATACATGTTAAGTGACTTGCTCAGGGTCACACAATGAGTCAGTGGCTGAGGTGGGATTTGAACCGGGGACCTCCTGGTTTCAAGCCTTTTTCTTTAACCACTGGACCACACAGCTAGATACCACTGCTTAAATTGGGATGTGTAAGTGCTAGTATATCTGCTACTAGAGAGAATAATAATAATAATAATAATAATAATAATAATAATAATAATAATAATAATAATAATAATAATACAACTTAGTAAAATCACTCCTTTCCTTGCAGTTGTTTTCTCAAAAGTATGTCAGCTACACTCCTCTCAACCACACACATTGCTCCACTGGGGTCTCCTCCTTCTTGGAAAGAAATCAATCACTTCCATAGAGGATGTGGATCCTGCAAAGCATTGCAATTAATGTTGAGAGCATTTGGTGAGAAGGGAAAGATAGATTGAATACTCCTCAACTGAACTTCAAGTTGAGTGGAATCGCTATGACCAAGAGGCAGAAAGATATCAGCAGGAAAATAAGATAAAAAAGACATTAAAAAAGTAAATCACAAAAAAGGACGAGCAGAATTTAAAAGGGAACGCCTGAGAGAGTGAAAGAGAGAGTGGGGTCAGTTTAGTTCATCAATAAAGAAACCATACGTTAAAACTATGCTATTTTTAAAGTGAGTGGAGGGAAAGGACAGACAAGCTAAAAAAGAGATCACAGAAAAAAGTAAACCCCGTCAAAAATGAGAAAAGCATATTCAACGTGCAATTGCTCCATTATATACTATACACTCACTAAATGAAATGGCACCACGATTATATTAAAACAATGTGTTTTAGAGTAATACATGCATTGTATTATACCATTTTGCCATTATATATATATCCCCATAACATTGTAGCACCTTGGAAAAAGACACCCATGTAAAATTAAACAGCAGCGGATGAGCCTCTGAGATCATTCAAATGCATGAAACACCGGTATGGAAATCAAACATCTAATAGTGCATTTCTGCCAGTAAAAATATGTTGAATTACAAGGAGAATCCCATTTAGTGATTTTAAAGATGGTGGTATTTAGATCCTCCACCATTTAGAGCCCTTGAATAGACCTGTGACGGGGTGCGTCAGCAAAGAGACTCGGAGACCAGAAACGCTATATATTTTACACAACACAAAACATCAAACCGCACCGCCTTCACCATCACAACACTACCTATACATGCCTGTGATCGCTCTATTTATACACCTGTGGCTGGAGCCTTAATTAATCACTGAATCACTTATTCGACTCACGGCTCCAGCCACATCCCCCTTCCTGCCACCCAGGGCGGCCAGGGTGTCCTCGGCTCACCACGCACCAGCGACCCCTTTAGACTGGCCGGGCTCCTGCGGGCTTGCCTGTAAGCTGCCCAGAGCTGTGTTGTCCTCCAACGCTGAAGCTCTGGGTTGGATGCATGGCAGGCCTGCAGTGAAAAGAAGCGATCAACTGATGGCACACGTTTCGGAGAACAGAAAGAATGACCTGAAGAGACATACTGTTTTTGTTGTTGTTATTATTGTATGTATTTGTCAGGGTTGAACAAAAAGCAGCTTTTTTAACACACTTAAGTCCTAATTTACAAAAGGCCATTAAACATTTCCGTATTTACTATTGCAAATTGTATTCATTATCATGCAAAATAGTGGGCTATTATAGCGCACATTGATTTATTGTGCCACAGTATGGTAATCAGAAAGAATACGTGATTTGTATGGTAATGCATCATAATGTATTTAAATGAGGCACCCTGCTCTTAATAATGAGATGAGCTTTATTCACATCATATTTACTAAAGGGTGATAATTGTAGTGTGCACCTTAGTGAACGATAATTGGTTTGTTTGGAAACCAGGTTTTAACCACTGATAGGTGCACTATTTAAACCTGTTTTTCTGGGCTGAAAATCTGGCATCATGAAGTCATACTTGCGTTAAAGATTTGATATAGAGCAGTGAAAATTACCTTTAAATAACAGGATATATTAAGCGTGAATAAACACAAACGTTATAATTTCTTAGATTTTATTTTACAGTTCATTACATTGGTACAAATAATAGCGTGGTTAAATAAAACCACGTACCAAACAAGGCTGCGTCTGTTGATCGCTCATTTTCGGTCAATGTCAGCCACCTCCACCTTTCACAATAAGCCACCGACCAAAAGATACGCCTGGACTGCTGGGGCTTTTTGTGTCACAGTGGTCATAGGTAAGTCTTGTACATTATCGTGCACATTAAATTATCGCTCACAATACATGTAGTGTGCATGCTATGGTATGTAAATTAGTCAAACAGTGTGCACGTAAATTAATGCGTTCTCTGTTAGTAAATGGGTAAGTAAATTTAGATGTATGGTGCACGTTACAGCTACATTTAGACCCCTTTCATAAAAGAGGCCCTTAATATTGGAACTTCCACCACATTATTATTTTTTAACACAGGGAAAACATATTCAATGCACGTCCCTCTATTTGATACCTCAAGGGGATATAACACAAGCACAAGGCTGGCAAATGCTTTATTTAGAGTCTGATAATGCCACGTTATTAAAGGGTAAATTTTTCATTTGACACATAATATATCACTTTCTATTTTCATACTTTACAAGAATGCAATGGGTTATTGTACATACACATAACATAAAGGAATAATGACTGTATATCATAGCAGAAATTATTCTGGAAATTATTAAACTTTCTGCATCCTTACTGCCTGTGGGTCTTGATGTAGGTCTTTTATTCTTGATTTAAACTCATGTGATATTCTCTTTTTGCCCTTTTCTCAATTTTTCCTTGTTGTAAATGGCATCTCATTTCAGAATTAGATAGCTTCGATACTATTATTTAAAAAGTATATATGTCTGTGACCTACTTTCCCTACACATTTTATCTAACAGCAATATTCAGTCAAATGGAACACATTAAAAAAACTCACACACAGCAGACAATAGCTTTTATGATTGCCTTGCTCAGGCTGGTAGTACTGTGAAAGCTATAAAAGTCATTTGTATCAACTCATTACCATGTCACCTCATTTCATGGCCCTGCTGGATAGCCAGCAATAAGGTGGTGCATTGTATTCTGCATTGTCACCATTAGTACAAAGTCTAATGGTACCCAGCTGTTGAAGATTACCCAGGACATTTATGAAGATTTGGGAGAGGCAGTCCACAACTGATTAAGAGCAGATTCAAAGACTATTCTACAGGCTATTCTGGTGGAGAGAATCAGAGAGCTAAGTCTATGGATCATGCAAATGCTTTGAATGTTGTCCGTCTAACGAATTGTGCTCATTCCATTTTAATTTACTCTATGATAACACAGTGGCATCCTTTGTTTATTGTTTCACAAGTATGCAGATTCTCAATTGACACATATCCACAATAAATAACTGCACTGTAATATACTGTAGTTGCTGTAAGCCCCATGTAAAAATATAAGTTACAAAAGTGCTATCAACTGCCAACATTTTTCATTTTGCACGTAATTTTACACGTAAACGTGTCATTACAGTGTAGGTAAGACACATCAGCATTTACATTTAGGGTTATAATTGCACTGTACCTGAACAACTACACTGGCCAAATTTTCAAATTCTAGGTTAAGGGTCAGAAGTCCAATAGCGATTTTCTCAATCATATTGCAATGTAATGTAGTTTTGCTTGATTACAGGTTACATGTATGTTTGCCTGTGAAGCTGTTGTGGTGTTTTCAGATAGTAACACTTTACATTAAGTGTCTCTAATTACTGGACCAGTCGGAGCCGCCTAATCGGGTTACTGATAATCGGGATTGCTGCTTAAATGGGATACACCTCTGTGAGACGGTGCTGCCCAATGGTTTTTATGTTGTTTCATTGGAACGTCACTTCGTTTAATTGGGATACAGTATTTTCAAATGACCAACAGAGATCGCTTTTCAGCGCAAGACAGATCGCGTAGCATAGTGCAGTGAGTACATGATTACACTGTGTCTTGCGTACATTGTGTAAACCACGTTGAATTCTTGAAGAAGGAGGAGGCTCCTGTGGTTTCCCAGCTGCTGTTGCAAAGAAAGTCGACGCGTCAACTTCGCAGGTGCGATTAATTTTGTTTTGGAAGAAAAAAAAAACATTGACTCATATTTTAAGTAATGTATTTAACATTTAATCATAATGTGATGTGATTTCATTATTTTTTTCATTAAGAATCAAAAAAGTGTGACTAAGGTTGTCTCAGCTGCCTCTCGTTTAATTGGCACAGCCGCTTATTCTGGATATTTTTCCTTCTCCCGAGGCATCCCGATGAAGCGGCGCAGACTGTATTTACATACTAGTCACTTAGTAAGTACACATAATTGATATTAGTAAGTACATGTGTCGTTATAAATAGAATTGAATATATATATATATATATATATATATATATATATATATATACTGTATAAATATCCAACTTCGCTACAAACTGACAAAAATACCTTGCACTTATTTACAGTCTCACCAGAATTTGCACGACAGTTTTCAAAAAAATGGCAAATGAAAATGAGCTCTGTGTGATATGTGAGATTAATATAGTGCATGGCTAAGTATGTGAACTTTGCCTTGCACACTGAAAGCATGCCTGCCACAGGGCTCCCCTGGGTCCTAAACCCTGCCAAGTACAGATGGGGATTGCAGTAACCACACACCAGTGACATAAGGGGGTTTAACAGTAGAGTTTTGAGCAAAATATGGGAGCATTTTGCTACCCATATTCTTTACGGACTAATCTACCGTTCTCTAGTCCATTGATTAAATAATTTACAAAGATCTTGACTGGGTGATTCTTGTCTGGGTGATTCAAGTTTTTGTTATAAAATGGGTATATTTATGGGAGTGGAAAGTTTAAGTGTTGAAAAGAGTCACTTTGAAGCTCCTGGGCATATGATTTTGGAATGATTGTGCATCTTCGCCCCAATCTGCCTTCTCTTTTATATTGCTCGGGTGGGGCAGATGAATGGATGGAGTTAGAGAAACGAGGAGGAGTGGTGCAGGATGTTGACGTGGAGGTTGATGCTACTGCAGCTTTCAGGCAGAGAGAGGTTGAGAGGCCGGAAGAACCACAAACTGCATGCATTGGCTCTGAGACCACTGAAAATCCTATTAAATAGGTCTAGATCAGGTTGTGCCCAGTTGGTGATATGATTATCAGAAGCCAAAATAGCTGCTGCTTTAGCTAAAAATTATTTATGGTAATCGAAAAACATGGCCCCTCCATATCTGACAGATAGCTACTGTATAGAATTCGTAGGAATCTAATTCTTGTCTGCGGTTTGGAGATACTGAACATAGCACATCTCTGTAAAGAGCAAAGGCAAGGGGTCTCTGGATTTCAGTGTGACAAAGATATCCACAATCCACTACTCTATGGTCCAAAAATTCAGATGTAGCCGTCAACAGTGAAATATTATGTTTCACCGAATCTGCAGGGATATTAAATGACGGTGGTCAGTGCTTAAGGCGCTGGAACCATATGCTGTGGCAGTTGCAAGGTTGTAGATCGGAGACATGACTGCATGGACCGGAGTTGGTATCACACCAGAAGTGACTGCAGCTAGAGCAGAAGTGGCTGGGTTTATTGCAGGAATGGAGGAAATCACTGAAACTTCTGAACTTTGCTTTCCTTGCTCGATGTTGGACACCCGTTTATCCAAGTAGCTGATTTTGGCGTTGACTGATGATAAGGTATCTGCGAATGGTTGCATGAATGCTTTTATTTCGTTGAGAATGAGAGAATGTTTCTGTTGAGTTTTGCTTGCTGGAGCGGCTGCCTGCTGGTTTGATGACGTGCTGGCAGCTGCCGTAGCTTGCTCTGAGGAGTTTTCTTTGGTGGAAAAATTGGTTCTGCCAAGATGGAATTACTATAGAAAATGAAAAGAGATTCCCGAATGCTCCCTGCTGGGATCTCGCTACTGTTTTTGAGGAGGGTTTTTATGAATTTGTTAAAAGTCCAGTCCTTAAAGTACAGTCACTCTGAAGGTATATCCTGGGCCCAGAGCTGTTTAGATCGACGGGGATTGACTGGTCGGTAGTGGTATACTGTCCTGTTCGGATGTTACGGAGACACCTGATAGAGGAAAGAGAGACCATATCTTGAGTGGAAGCTGTAGGAGAATGTTCCGATACAGACAAAAATTGATCTTCGAAATCTGCTGTAAGTATTCCATACTTAAATTATTATTGTTGTTGCTGTTGGTGTTGTTTTATTTCTTCCGCTGAAGAAAAATTGCTGGGAGGTCTTGAAATCCGCTTAGGTTCACCAAAATGAAAGACACAAGACGGAAGTGTACCGTGTGACTAATGGTTTAAATAGGAAGTAGATTTTGATTGATAGGAGATCAAAGGAAAGGGAGGAGCCTATCTTCTGCCCCCCAAACTACACACATAGGTTAAATACGGTAAAGTAAAAACAACAATAAACAAAATCACAGTGTTGTAGGTTTTCTTTTCTTTTTTTCTATTACAATTTATCCGAGCATAATTCACGATAACATCACCAGGATAAAGTATGTGGAAAGTTCACCCAATGTTTGTGAGTCAAATTGCATTATGGGAGAAATGGGAACCACCTTACCGTGTTATAACGTATTCCGTGTGTAGGAACAATTGCCATGGAACTAATAACTATTTTTTATATAAGTACATATCTGAACTAATCTTTTGGATTCATTCTCGGACATGCAGGATGCAGGGCTGTGTGTGAACCTTTGACTAGAGCAGTTCCCGAAATATCCGACACAAAGGAGGGGGAATAATGAGCCGAGGGCTGGCGAACTTTGACTGAACCTAACACAAAGGGTCTCTACAGGATCATAAATAGATCGGCGCAATGGATCAGAATTTATTGAGGAAGCAAGAGTTGGAGACGGTAGAAAAGGATTATAACGGGGCAGCACTGAAACATAAAAAAAATACTCCAAAGCGGTTAACTTTCTTGTTGTTCAATGACAACAATGTTTAAATCAGCCTATCAGTGCCTCTCTACTGGCTTTTCTGTGACCTGTACTGTACAGTAGGAGGTGGGACAAAGTCAGTGTTGCATTGTTATTTTGATTTAGGTTGCTAAAATCTAGTTTTCAGAATTGGAGGTAAAAATGGACGACAAAGCAAAAAAAAAGGCAAAGTATGTGGATCGTGTAAAGAAATGTCCTATGCTGGTGGAGGTACATTGTTTTGTACATCTTGTAATACGATCGATCGCTATTTAGCTTCAGACTCACCATTAAACGAAATGTCAAAGTGCAGACAAAGTGCAATGAAAGTCAGCGCAGACAAAACATATTCCTGAAGGTTTGTAGCCAAGTTAAATCAGTACTACAGGTACAATCTAGCACAGCAACCTCGCTTCAAACAACCTGCTGCTTAACTTTTAAACACAGTTAGAATGTTAGACCTGAATTTGGCATGTTTTCTTACTTTTGACTCGGTACTAATGAAATAAATTCCTGGATGGGACAAACAACATGAAAAAGAACGCGCTGCATATATTGCCTTTATTAAAGTATCCCAGATGCCCTTGGGTAACTGAGTTTTTGGATTGTTTCTAATCGATTTCCACATCTGTATGACTTGGCAAAGCTTTGCCTTACACTTCCAGCGAATTCAGCGGATGCAGAACGTGCAGTCTCAACGTACGGGCAAGTCTTCACAACACAGACAGAGAATGTCAGCAGCAACTGCTGGCAGGTGTTGCATGCTTGCCTTTAACAAATGACAGCACTCCGATTTAGTAAGGAAGCAAGTGCAACTATTTTTAGGCTTTTAATAGTGCTCTGAAATATGATCTAGGTTTATTTAATGTTTAAACAGGTCAGTGAAATCCTACTTTTATTCCATAACCTAGCCGGGAAAAATATGTAAATTCGCGACTTAAGTAGAACCCTACTTATGAGATGCCGCTTTCAATGTAGAAATTCACAATAAATGGAAATGTACATATTTTTAACAAGTAAAACTTTTTTTTTTTTTTTTTAATTTAGTCGATGCCAATTATTATTTTTTATTATTATTTTCTCCCCAATTTGGAATGGCCAATTATTTTTAGGCTCAGCTCACCACTACCACCCCTGCGCTGACTCGGGAGCACGTGCTGTCAGCCGACCGCTTTTTTCACACTGCGGACTCACCATGCAGTCACCCAAGAACTACAGCGTCAGAGGACAACGCAGCTCTCGGGCAGCTTACAGGCAAGCCCGCAGGCGCCCGGCCAGACTACAGGGGTCGCTGGTGCGCAGTGTGTGAAGGACACCCTGGCTGACCTAACCCTCCCTCCCACCGGGCGGCGCTCGGCCAATTGATCACCACCCCCTGGAAGCTCCCGTCCTCGGTCGGCAAGGGAATAGCCTGGACTTGAACTTGCGACGTCCAGACTATAGGGCACATCCTGCACCTCACGTGGAGTGCCTTCACTGGATGCGCCACTCGGGAGCCCCTATTAACAAGTAAAATTTAAAACAAATTCAGTGTTTTGTCCTTTGTGACTATATAACAATGTGGATGTACACACATAATAAAAGTGTTTTCATTATTTGTCTTCCCCCAAACGACAAATTACTTTGAAATAGCCATTTTATAATAGGTATAAACTATATATATATATATATATATATATATATATATATATATATATATATATATATATATACTGTATATATATACTTTTTATTTATTCATTAACTTTTTATTATTAATAAATTGGAATGGGTTCAAATGTAAAACAGATATACATCTTTGAGTACTGTATGTACAAGAAGGTAATTAGTTACTTTGGGGATAGTGCAAGCATATGTTATTATACCCCTATAAATATCTTTTGTAAAATAAATCAGGCAAAAGAACTGGTATTGATAGCTATGAGCAGCCCACTGATTTAATGACTTAATCTACCATTATATTCACCCCACCCCTATTCTGAGGAGCTGTGACTACTATTGTAACCAGTGCAGGGCTGTGAATCGATGATAACTTGTCTGCTAAGACGATATAAAATGACTGTTAACAATTGGCAAAATGTCCAGCGACAGGTTTATGTCTTCTATAGATAGATACAGTACATAGATAGATTCCTGAAGATAGAGGTATATACAAAAGTAACAAACAATTAAACTGATGTATTTGCCAGATGCATCTTGTAACATTTTTAAATCCATACAATTTCTGATCTACCAGGAACCCCATACTTGAACATGAGTCTCTGGATACACCTTTTAATTACCACATGTTCTAAACATGTAATGGGCTGTATGTACAGTATAAAGGTTGTTTGCATCATGGGGTTTGGGACAAAATCGTAATGTTGTTTCTTCATTTTTAACTTATCTGTGATGGCTGGCTTTCAAATGTCATGGCATATGGTTTTTGGTGCTGGGAACTTGAATGCATGTACAGCAAGTTGTAGCATCAAGTATTCTATTTCCCACCCTCAAAACCCTACCGTGTTTGATCATAAATATTTATTTAATTCTGACACAAGGAGTGGAATGGCAAAATAAAAATATTGTTTTAAACAAGGGCCATGTATTCCCTTGATTTTTTATTTTATTTTCTTTTTTTATTAGAAGTTATGTTCAGAAGTCCCACCATAAAAGCTTTAAGTATAGAGATTTTTGCTACTAAAACACCCTCGTTATTAGTTTTCAGCTATTTCTAATTATCTGCAAAGTACTGCAATGTTCACACACCACCCTGTCATACAACAGTGCTTACAGTAAATATCAATTTACTAACACATCTGTATATCCTGAATAAAATAATACAATAAGAATCACACAGAAAAAAGTGCACCCATGATGAAGTTAACAAGCCATTCATCATTTGTTTGGAGCTCATTCTGACCTTGAAAGCATTTCAAAGCAGACTCGTATACCTCTACTGCAGGACCAGGTATTCCAGCTAAAACCAACAGACTGTTAATAAATCGTGCTGAGTCTTCATTCACTGCAGCAGATGTTTTTCTTCCATTCTTGTTTCTGTTCTCTTCAAAAGACTGAAAATGCTGATCTTTATCTAATATATTGAAACCTGTCACAAAGGTAGCTATAGACTGTGTTCACACCAGCAGTCCCTAAGTATCACTAGTCATATATCGATCTGAAATCCTTGTCACAGTTAGCTGCATCAAAACAATTTGACATAAAAAGAGAAACCCTCATGTAAAATCACACAAGCTTAACATTCTCAACTTCCTCCTTCTAAAAGTAGCTACAAAGATCACCTCCAGTCACAGTTCTGATAACCGTAATTTTCTGGCCATGTCATTTGTCAGTTCATAGTTAAAATGTAATCAGGTATCTCTTTAAAGTAGGGTTTTTTGGTTCATTCTTTGAAGTTGCAAACTCACATTTTTGGAGCCTCTTACCTCAACACCTAATTATTTTTGAGTCAAGTATAGAACTATAGACCATATTATTTGTATTTTAATATAGAAGCTTTAGGAAGCAATTATTCTATATTAAAAATGAACTTCATAGCTTAAAATATTAAGGACATTGGTATTTTGTTTTGTAGAAAAATGTCACCAAATATGTGACTTTTGATTGATGTATACATACTTATTATTTTCCATTAAATTGTGATTGTCCTTCTGCACTTGCAAATGCATCCAACACTGAAAATGATCTTTATACTGCAATGGAACAAAGTACCTTTTAAGTCGTATCTGTGTGATTCTGTCCTGTAATGCATAGGTTAATAGGCCACTGCAGCTAGTGAAAACATCAAACCTGACGGACATCTGACAAAAAAAAAAAACATGTCAGTAATCTGGCACTCATAAACCCTTTTAAACTGTCAACAAACACCTGGCTTTCTTTTACATCTCTTCCTTCAAGTGCTCCTTGCTAAACCATTTCAAAGTCACTTAACCTCCTTGTGCTCCGTCTTTCGGGTGAGACGTAATTGTAAGTGACTCTGCAGCTGATGCATAGTTCACACACCCTAGTCTCTGTAAGTCGCCTTGGATAAAGGCGTCTGCTAAATAAACAAATAATAATAACTGATCAGGAGAATGTGGGACTCATTTCATGCATAGCTAATACAGTATAGCAACTAAAAAAACAAGACTGGTCATTGATAATAAGTGTCTACTGTTTTTTTCTTCCAGAAATAGAACAGGTACAACTGAAAAGAACATACTAAACAACAATGGAGAGTTCAAGCAAAGAGTGCATTTCACAAGATATTTGTGAAAAATCAACTCTCGAGGTTTTTTACCTGTTTTGCGATTACAAAACAAGGCTAAAGCATGGATGGAAATGTTAGCCTGGCTTTATGGTATTATAACTTTGTAGCATCTTCATTGAGACTGACATCAAATAAGCTGATATCATAATTTTGAAATCAGGCTTCCAGAAACAGCTACAGTAAATACCTAGTACTGTTAATGCTTTACAAAAAAACAAAACCAAAAAAATATTGCATTAAATATTGTTTCTTTTTTAGTAATGAGCAATGCTCCCAATAAAGTTACTGAACAGTAAATAAATAGCTGAAACATTTGTTTTGCATTTTAAGTTTTTTCACTGTAGAGTTGTTCACTGTATATTCCATGATAGCTATGAAGTGCAATCCACCTAATTACATACCTGATAATTGCATACAATTGCAAAGCACATTTCCTGTGGAAATATGTAAAACATCTGTACCTGATAATTATTCTGTTTAATTGTGTAAAACTATTCTGGAAATGGACTATAGGAATCTATCTGAAGTTTCATATGAACACACCTGACTATAATAAGTAGTCATAATAAATTGTTCTGATTTTATTACATGAGAGTAGCTGTTATTTACCTTATGCTAATATCGGACTTGGCTTTCACCAAGATAAAACGAGATAGTCATGGTGGTGACCAACCAAGAAGTAGCTTCTCTGTAATATATGAGCCTTCAGTGCTTTTCCTCGGCCAGGTAACAACGATTTCTTATTAGTCCAGTGTTGATGGCTGAAGTGTAATGCTGGCTCCAGGGATCAGCCTATTTGCAGCCTCCCTGGCACATCAGCACACAACGGCGGCGATACTGGCTCCAGGGATCAACCAAAGTGTGGTCTCCCTAGCACCTCAGCATAGCAAGCATCTGGGTTTGGCATGAACTTCCTATAAAAGCCTGTTAGTCCCAAGAAGGAGCGCACCTGGGTTTTGGTCGTAGGGATCGGCCAGTCAGCCAAAGCTTTCACCTTTGCAATTAGCGGTCTGATATGGCCACCCCTTCGTTAAATCCAGTGTCATCATAAAATGAGCCGTGCCTAGATGCTCCAGCAACTCATCTACTCGGGGCATGGGATAAGCACCAAACTTCAATTTTTCATTGACTCGCCTGAAGTCAATGCAAAACCGAGTTGATCCATTTGGCTTATCCAGTAACACAATTGGCCTGTTCCAGTCACTTTGGGACTCTTCTATTACCCCCAGTCTGAGCATCTCATCAATTTCCGTTTTTATTACCTGCCTTTTATTATCTGCCAGGTAGTATACGGTATGGCCTCTGGCGAACTGGCGTCCCTGGCTCAACTTCAATGTGATGGTGGGTTACTCGAGTCTGCCCCGGGACGGGAGAAAACACATCAGGAAATTCCGCCAGTAGCGCCCGAGCCTGACATTTTTTGGTGTCAGATTGTCTGCAATCTGTACCGACCCTGTTTTTGCCAACACAGAAAGATCAGGTCCCAGGTTGGTGACGTCATCTGCTTGCGCCGCTAACAAAGCCTCATGTCGCAACCAGGGCTTCAAGAGGTTTACATGTTAAATATGCTTTTCTCTCCGTCGCTCCAGCTGGCAGATCTCATAATCCACCATCCCAATCCGGCGTGTAACCTCAAAAGGTCCTTGCCACTTCACCAGAAGTTTAGACATAGAGCTGGGCAACAATAGAAGCACTTCATCCCCCGGCTGAAACGTGCGTAACTGGGCTCCCCTGTTATATTGGGTCTCCTGTCTGCATTGAGCCTGCTGCAAATTGTCATGTGCCCACTTTCCCACAGACTCAAGACATTTACACATACCGGACAGTATTGGTTGAATTATCCTGCTGCTCCTCCCACATCCTTTAACCAGATCAAGCACACACTCTCTGCCCATACAGCAGCTCAAATAGTGAAAACCCCATAGAAGCCTGAGGTACCTCTCTGATAGCAAAGAGAAAGGGAGGAATCAGCTGGTCCCAGTAGCGCACGTCACTATTAATAAATCTGCGCAACATGTTTTTGATGGTCTTATTAAAATGCTCCACAAGACCATCGGTCTGAGGATGGTAAACCGAGGTCCTAATGGTCTTGATCCCCAAAAGTTTGCAAGTTCTGCGGACTAGCCGGGACATAAAGTTGGTGCCTTGGTCGGTTAGTATCTCCCTGGGGATCCCAACCCAGGAGAAAACCTTCACTAGCTTGTTGGCCATAGATTTAGCAGACGCAGATCGGAGGGTAATGGCCTCTGGATAACACGTAGCGTAATCCAAAATGACCAATAGGTGTGTGTATCCTGCCACACTCCTCTCTAGCGGTCCAACTATATCTACTCCGATACACTTGAAAAAAAGCTTCCACTAGTGGCAACTGCACCAGTAGGGCTCGTGGGACGGCTCTAGGGCTGGCCTTCTGACACTCTCCGCACGGTTCGCAAAAATGCCGGAAATCACCATCTAGCCACAGCCAATAGAACCGTGTCACGAGCCTTGCTTTGGTCCGCCTTCCCAAATGACCAGACAGATGAATAGCATGAGCCAATTGCAACAAATCCTCTTTAAAAGGCTGCGGAATGAGCAACTGGTGACACATTTCCCCCGTCTGAGGTAATTTTTCAACCCGGTACAAAAGATCTCGAGCAATTTCAAAGTGAGGGTACGTGGCGGCGCATCTAGGCTCGACCACACGAACATTAACCACAGCTGCTTGGTCAAAGAGCCTGCCTGCACGTCGTCATGCCTTTGCTCGAGTCGGAAATCACGGGACCGAGCTAAGAAATCAGCTCCCATGGCTTCCAGCTCGGGATTGGGTCGGTCCTGAGCGGAGGCAGCTGAGCCAAACCCCTGCGCTGGCTCCATGGCCTCACCCCCAGACTCTTCACGAATCGCCCCACCTGAAACTGCTCAGACTCCCTCCATTGCCAGCCCTCGTTCTTAGCAGCCCGGCATTCCCGTTTAGTTGCCAGGTCGCGAAAGGGAAAGATCTCTCCAATTACTTCCTCTTTCTTAGCCAATAGGGAGGACGGTGCCGTCACAGCAGCTAACCAACCTTTAAACTGCTTGCAGTCCCGTCCCAGAACTACCGGCACTGGCAACCGAGAACACAAACCGTTTGTACTCGCGTCACCTGCTGGCCAATTTTTTAATTTACCTTAACCTTGGGATAAGAGCGCAAATCCCCATGAACACATTTAATATGCACCAATATTTGTTTATGTCCCGGTGAGATTAAGCTCTCCTGTATTAGGGACTGACTACACCCTTGCAAATGAGGCCACAGTCTCAATTGGTTAACGTCCTGCATAAATAATAAATACACAATTAATGAATCAATGACGTGTATCTTATAAATATAATTTACTGATATATTTATCAATAAAAAAATATTGTATTAAAAAGTTTGTATTTCATTGATAAAATTAATTTTTAACACCCCGCAATTAATTGCTAATCGCAGATTGAACAGCATCTTTAAATGTACATTTGCTCAAAGCATATATAAGTATATTGCTTTACTCAAAGACTGAAGAAGCTGTCTCTTCTTTTGTATTAAAAACATGTTTACTTAATTTTTTTCAATTTTGTAAGTTAACCCATTTTATAAGCGCAATGAGACACTTCAGGGTGTGTGATATACTCTAATGTTACCACGCTCCAGGCGGTTAAAGTCACTTTGCCTTATAACTTGCAACACACCTGGGACGTGGTGATATTAGAGTATATCGCACACCCTGTCGTGCCTTATTGCTTAATCACCACAGTCTCTTTTAAGAGCGAACCAAATCTTTTTTTTTTAAAAAAGGTATGGCAGGAATTGTCGAGATGCATTTATAAATACTCTGTATCAGACCACACAGCTGCACATGGGGTCGGAGCCCTAAAGTCCCTGATATAAATAAGCATTGTCATCTGGTGGTTCAATAACTGAGTAAATTCACTGCTTTTTTAAAACATGAAAATGAGATTTCCTGTCATGAGATGTTAAAGCAGTGTCCTATTGTAAGTGACTCTGCATATAATTTACAGTTCACAGCCTACCTCTGTAAAGAGCTTTGTGATGGTGGTCCACTATGAAAGGCGCTATATAAAAATAAAGATGTTTATTATTATTATTATTATTATTATTATTATTATTATTATTATTATTATTAGTCGTAGTCGTAGTATTATTTGTGCAATTGACCAGTCAAATGCACAGAAGCTGACTATAGTGTTTTTTTTTTTTTTTAAAGCACTGTTTTAATGTCAAAAATGGATTTTAAGTAACTTGAAAACATAATTGTCTGTTATTTTTCAGTTTCCTTTGGACACAATCCAATAATTTCAGCATGAAGGGTACGGTAAACTGTGTTGACCAGATTGTGATTTACTGGCAGCATGTTCAGCAAAATTAATATTTAATGTGAAAACCACAATGGATTGGTTAGGATACTTTCACAATAACCATACATTATTATTAGTAGTTATAGTATTCACGGTGTGGAAAGGTTTTCTGATTTTAATTACAGGTATTTTTATTTTTTTAAATGTATAAAATATTTGGAGACATAACTGTTTACCTTCAATGTCATGCTTACAATATGCATGTAATGTAAAATAATAATGAAAAAAACATGTCAGAAAACTCCTACTCATAAAAAGGAGGCTATAATGCAGTGCTAGAAAATAAACCCTAATTTCTTTCTTCTGTAATAGTCACTAGATTCCTGTTCACTTGAAAGAGCCTGACATGTTTCACCACAATTGAATTGTTCTCTTAAGAGATGACTGTACATTATAATTGACCATTCTTATTAACTATTCCAGCAACCAGTCGTTTTTCATGTATGTATATGTGATGTATAAATGCATGTCTGTGTGATGCATGAATGTCAGTATCAAATTTGACTGCAAGGGTAACAGAGACTAAACTCTTTTCTTTAGAAGTCAGGAGCATAACATTAAAATGTGTACTGAGAGAACAATAAAGTAAAATGATCCATGTTGTTGTCACAAATGTCAAAGTTAGAAAGGGTAGCTTCACTGGCATTCATACTGTGTCACAATAGTCTTGTAGAGGTAATACTATTTGTTTGACTATGCATGTCCTGTCATCTGAAGACAAACAGAATTTGACACAGAGCAAGATGCACTGTCAAGCAGATATTTTGCAAATCAGAGTGCCTACATGTAACAAATAGCTCCAGGATTCATCAAAAATTAAACCTAAATATTTAAAATGTTGAATTGCTCCAAGGCTTTTCCATCAGTTGCTGTAATGCATAATGCATCTTATCTGAACACCTTAAGCTTGCTTTCTGAGGCAAACAATGGTATTTTTAAATTAGGATTTTCAGTAAAGATTGCTTGAAATGTATATGCTGTATATTTGATCAAAGGTTTATCTCCCTCATTCGTTCATAATGCATAGTCATTAAAATAGACGACCACACAATATTGTCTAAAAACGAATGTGTAAACAAGAAGTGCTTTTGGACATGCAGGTTTAATACTACATATACGTATTTATTGCAAGGACTCCATTGGTAGTGTTTACCGCTACACATTCTAAATTATAGGACTCAATACATTTGTGCTAAACGTTAAGTACAGCATTTTCATTTTACCTGCAAGTTTCATTACGACAATTGCTATTTCAAGTCCACAGCACTCTGCACCCAATGGAAATCAAGGTATTTTTAAATGTTATACATGAGCAGGATCAATCTGGCTGCAGTTTCTCTCTAAAGAGACGCAGTGAAGAGAAATCCTTTAATCCTCAGCTAGCACATATGAATGTTAGGAGGAATACCACACATGCTTAATTGCTTTTTATCAGTTTTTGTGTTTTGTTTTACATGTCTGCCAATAACAAAATTGCCTGATGTCCATTGACAATATCCTCTAAGTATCGGGCCCAAGGAGTGACTGGACGTGGGTTATATAGATCCTAGTCACATATGCAAATACTGTTCCTTAAATAGAAAAAATATTGGTAAAATGTATTATTTTTACAAAATAACATTTCATTATTAATTTCAACTACTTCTAGCAGCATCTGTAAGATAAAATGGCATTTTCAAACAATATATATATATATATATATATATATATATATATATATATATATATATATATATATATATATATATATTCAGGTATTTAGCCACTGGAGACTCCTTTACAACCATAGCAATCAACTTTCGACTTGGCATTACCACTGTGGGCACTGTGGAACTGCCTTGTGGAGACCTACAGTACTGTGCAAAAGTTTTAGGCAGGTGTGAAAAAATGCTGTAAAGTAAGAATGCTTTCAAAAATAGACATGTTAATAGATTTTATTTATCAATTAACTAAATGCAAAGTGAATGAACAGAAGAAAAATCTAAATCAAATCCATATTTGGTGTGACAACCCTTTGCCTTCAAAACAGCATCAATTCTTCTAGGTACACTTGCACAAAGTCAGGGATTTTGTAGGCATATAGTCAGGTGTATGATTAAACAATTATACCAAACAGGTGCTAATGATTATCAATTCAATATGTAGGTTGAAACACAATCATTAACTGAAACAGAAACAGCTGTGTTGGAGGAATAAAACTGGGTGAGGAACAGCCAAACTCAGCTAACAAGGTGAGGTTGCTGAAGACAGTTTACTGTCAAAAGTCATACACCATGGCAAGACTGAGCACAGCAACAAGACTCAAGGTAGTTATACTGCATCAGCAAGGTCTCTCCCAGGCAGAAATTTCAAGGCAGACAGGGGTTTCCAGATGTGCTGTCCAAGCTCTTTGAAGAAGCACAAAGAAACGGGCAACGTTGAGGACCGTGAGACGCAGTGGTCGGCCAAGGAAACTTACTGCAGCAGATGAAAGACACATCATGCTTACTTCCCTTCACAATCGGAAGATGTCCAGCAGTGCCATCAGCTCAGAACTGGCAGAAAACAGTGGGACCCTGGTACACCCATCTACTGTCCGGAGAAGTCTGGTCAGAAGTGGCCTTCATGGAAGACTTGCGGCCAAAAGCCATATTTCCGACGTGGAAACAAGGCCAAGCGACTCAACTCTGCACGAAAACACAGGAACTGGGGTGCAGAAAAATGGCAGCAGGTGCTCTGGACTGATGAGTCAAAATTTGAAATATTTGGCTGTAGCAGAAGGCAGTTTGTTCGCCGAAGGGCTGGAGAGCGCATACGAATGAGTGTCTGCAGGCAACAGTGAAGCATGGTGGAGGTTCCTTGCAAGTTTGGGGCTGCATTTCTGCAAATGGAGTTGGGGATTTGGTCAGAATTAATGGGCAGATACTTATCCATCATGCAATACCATCAGGGAGGCATCTGATTGGCCCCAAATTTATTCTGCAGCATGACAACGACCCCAAACATACAGCGAAAGTCATTAAGAACTATTTTCAGCGTAAAGAAGAACAAGGAGTCCTGGAAGTGATGGTATGGCCCCACAGAGCCCTGATCTCAACATCATCGAGTCTGTCTGGGATTACATGAAGAGAGAGAAGCAACTGAGGCTGCCTAAATCCACAGAAGAACTGTGGTTAGTTCTCCAAGATGTTTGGGCCAACCTACCTACCAAGTTCCTTCAAAAACTGTGTGCAAGTGTACCTAGAAGAATTGATGCTTGATGCTGTTTTGAAGGCAAAGGGTGGTCACACCAAATATGGATTTGATTTAGATTTTTCTTCTGTTTTCTCACTTTGCATTTAGTTAATTGATAAATATAATCTATTATCATGTCTATTTTTGAAAGCATTCTTACTTTACAGCATTTTTTCACACCTGCCTAAAACTTTTGCACAGTACTGTACATGAAGGTACCGACTGAACAAGAGTGGCTTGATATTGCAAGGAGGTTTGAACAAAAATGGAACTTTCCAAATTGTTTGGGAAACCTTGATGGAAAACACACTGTAATCCAGGCACCATCCAATTCGGGATCAGAGTTCTTTAATTATAAAGGAACATTTTCAATTGTGTTACTGGGGCTTGTTAACGCAGATTGCTGTTTTACAGCTATTGATGTTCATGAAATCTTCAAAGAATACTTCTCCTCTCTGGCTGGGGAGGTACCCTGGCAATATGCTCATGTATGCTGTGGAATGCGAATGTCAAGTATTGAAACAATGTAAAAGAATATAAATGATAAATTCATGACTTCTGTGATTTTTTTTTTTTGTTTCTGTAATTGTACAACTTTTCTGTCACATAGGCTACTGGTTAAGTCAATTTTGTTTAAAAAAAATCTATGTGAAACATAAGGAGTAGATGCTTAAGTTCTGAAATATGAATGACTTAAAGAAAACAGTGTTTGACCAGCTATGTCATTATAAGTGTCATTTATTGTTATTATTGCTGCACAATAGTGGTCCCGTTTGAAATTACCCAAGCGACATCTGAAAGCAAACTTTGTTAAGGAATCTGAGATTTTCAATGCATTTATGATCACTACCTCTCGGAGCTAAAAAATAATAAATAAATGCATAAAGAAATAAAGTCATAAATAATTACAGTCAAACTCGCCACTGTGTTTTTATTAAAGCAGTACAACCAAAACTCTTAAACCCGACAAAAACAGGCTGTGTGTGTGAGGCTGTGTGGTCCAGTGGTTAAAGAAACGGGCTTGGAACCAGGAGGTCCCCGGTTCAAATCCCACATCAGCCACTGACTCATTGTGTGACCCTGAGCAAGTCACTTCACCTCCAGCGAAAGGGAAAGGCTTTGGATGGGCTGGCCTGACAGTTCTTTCTCCTGGCTGGGAAGTCAGTCATTCTGGAAGAAGGCGAGACTCTAATGCAGGAACGTATTGACCCGGAAGGGAAACGATGTAGCAGCTGCAGACAGTAGAGACAGCTGCAATCGTTTACAAGGGGTCATGCGTGACAGCATAAAGGAGACGGAGGATCCTACTAAGAGATCGCCTAGATTTGGTTGGTCATTTGGCCCGCGACAATCTCAGATTGGCACAGCAACGACAGCAACAGCATTACGACAAAAATGCACTAATTCGAACCTTTCGACCAGGAGACAAGGTAATGCTGCTTCTTCCCTCATCAGAATCGAAATTGTGTGCTAAATGGCAGGGGCCATATGAAGTGATTCAGGCTATAGGGAAGGTGAATTATGAAATTAGACAGCCGTAATGAATGTGAAGTTTATCATGTAAATTTGTTAAAGCCCTGGCAGGCAAGGGAGGTCTTGTTTATAGCCCCAGGCAATATAGAGGATGATTTAGGCCCCTGTCCAGAGACTCCTAGCACAAAAATAATTTCGATGGGGGAACAATCGGTTCCAGATCAGCAATGGGAGCTGCGTAAGCTTATTGAGGAGTTCAGCGATGTTTTTTTCTGACTTGCCCAGCAGAACTAACTTGGTTGAATATGACATTTTCTCTCCACCAGGTGTCACAGTGCGAGAGAGACCCTACCGGATCCCAGAAAGTCGACGAAGTGGCATTCGCAAAGAGGTATGGGACATGCTCGAGCTTGGAGTGATTGAACCTTCAAGGAGCGAGTGGTGCAGTCCTATTGTCATAGTGGCCAAGAAAGACGGCACCAACCGCTTCTGTGTGGACTTCCGGAAGGTAAACGCTATTGCCAAGTTCGATGCGTACCCTATGCCACGGGTCGACAAACTTTTAGATAGACTGGGAAAGGCAAGGTTTATCTCCACTCTGGACCTGACAAAGGGATACTGGCAGATCCCCTTAACCCGCAGTTCTAGAGAGAAAGCCACATTTTCGACACCAGAAGGGCTGTTTCACTTTAAAACCATGCGGTTTAGGCTACATGGTGCGCCCTCTGACTTTCAGAGACTGATGGACCAGGTTTTATGTCCACATCATGAATATGCAGCAGCGTATATTGATGACGTGGTCATTTGCAGCTCCACCTGGAGAGAGCATTTGGCTAGGATTGCAGCAGTCCTTCAGTCTCTAAGGGTAGCCCGGCTGACAGCTAACTTGAGAAAATGTGCATTTGCCAAGACACAGACTCAATATTTGGGATTTTTAATGGGGAATGGAAGGGTGAGACCCATGGTCACGAAAATCCAGGCTTTGGTCGATACGACGATCCCCCAAAACCAAGACTCAGGTGAGGTCACTACTGGGATTAGCTGGTTATTACCGCTGCTTTATCTCTGAGTATGCCACAGTGGTTAACTGTAGTAGTTGACCTCATTAAGAAGAGTGTTCCAAATTTAATTAAATGGTCAGCTGAGTGTCAGGGGGTGTTTGATACTATTAAGCGTAGACTTTGCCAGGCCCCCACTCTTATCACACCGGATTTCACCAAGAGATTCACCACTCCACACTGATGCATCGGATGTGGGTTTGGGTGTTATCTTGTCTCAAAACATAGATGTAGTAGAACACCCGATACTGTATCTCAGTAAAAAGATGCTACCTCGGGAGCATAACTACTCCGTAATCACAAAAGGAGTGTTTGACCATTAAATGGGCTACTCTTTACAATACTGCCTGCTGGGACACTCATTTGATCTCGTCACAGACCACACCCCACTCAAGTGGTTAAGCACAATGAAGGACAGCAACGCCCAGGCAACTCTGTGGTATCTGGCATTGCAACCCTTCAAGTACTACATGGTACACTGTGCGGGGAAAATCCATCAAAATGCAGTTATTTTTCCCGGGAGGGGGGAGTAATGGGAAAGATAGATTCCTTCGGCTCCACTCTGAGCGGTAGGGGTATGTGACAGAAATACAATGAGTTTTGGTTGTAAATCTCCCTCCCGACCTGTGAGGGCGCTAAGCAGCGAAAGTAGAAGTCTTTGGACGGGCTGGCCTGACAGTTCTTCCCCGAGCCGGGAAGTCGTCATTCTGGAAGAAGGCGAGACTCTGTTGCAGGAACTTATTGACCCGGAAGGGAAATGACACTGCAGCTGCAGATAGTAGAAACCCTTAAAAAAACTAAAGAAAAAGAGTTTGTGAGTGTTTTGTTTGTTTTGTCACTGTTAGTAATTGTCTTTTGTTTTTGTAAATCACTAGACGGCTAACACGTCTCCAGAGCTGTTGCCTTGGGCCAGCTCTACCCGGAACAACACTAGACCACAGTCACTGTTTAATTGTTATCACCCACCCCGAGCACTACTGCATGCACCCGAACTGGTGACCGTGTTTTGTATTATTGTGGGCCGGATGACGTGTCCTTGTTATGTGGACTGCAATCCATTTATTGTTTCTTCCGTGCTTTACACATTGGTGTGTATTGCTGGAGGTTTACTGTTTGGTCGCCAGACCGGAAGTTATAAATAAAAGACCCCTTTCCAAACGGATTACAGTTTCCTGGTGTGTGATTATTTCTGAACTGCATCACCTCTGCACCTGTTTCCAATCAGCAGCCTCTTTGCCACAAGTCCCTAACAATCATGACCTTCCTTCTTTTTGCTGTCTGGCCAGCACTGTTTATAGGGTCCTGGATGTTGTTCCTTTCATTCTCTTGATGTTGGTTTTGATAATCTAAATTTTGAAGTGGCTCAAATTTGTTTGACATTTTGTTTTGTGGTGGTTGTGTTTGACTGTTTCTTTTTTCCCTGCCTCTGCCTACCTGAACCCAGCTGTTTTGACCCTCTTCTATACCTCTTCTATCTCCCTGGTGGTTTTCTGTCTGTTAGGGGTGTACACTTCCATGAATTGTGGGTGTGCCAGCTCCTCAAGCTCATTATTATTATTATTTGTAAGTTTAAGTTTAGTTTCTGCAGCTGTCAACCTGCTTTCAAACTGCTTCTAACTGTTCTGCACTTTTCCTACAAAGTACTTCTCACACGCTGTCGCTGTATGAACTACCTTGCTTTTTCGCCCCTTGTCTCAGAACAGCACCAAATTTGAATCAGCTGCTCTGAGTTTAGCTTGTTATCAGAAAAAGACACAAAGCTGTTTGTATTTAAGCTGCAGTAGTTTCCCAATTTATTGTATTTTCTGATTTAAGCAATTAAAGATTTAATTTCTCCTTACTGCTTCTAACTGCCTGCAATGGACTGGCGTCCCGTCCAGGGTGTAGTCCAGGGTGTAGTCGTGCCCTGTGTCTGCCGGGTTAGGCTCCGGCTCACCGCGACCCTCTATAGGATTAAGCGTTTACAGGTAATGGATGGATGGATGGATGCTTCTAACTGCTCTGTACTTTTCCCACAATGTACTTGTCACACGATGTCACTCCCACGCTGTCGCTGTATGTTTGACTTCTCAGAAAGTCCCAAACCAAAGCAATATGCTTGTGACATGACTTAAAAGTGATACTCTTGTGAGTTTTTCACCCCATATGACAGAGACTCGGATTGCAAATACATTAGTCTGAGTGAGAATGCAGTTCACTGAATTTGGAATGGAGGTAAAAGGTTTTTACTGCTTCCTCTGTGAATTGGGTAATTGATAATGCATGTAAAGGACAGACACTGGGTGTGGAAGTAAAATGTAGTCAAACAGTATTCCACAATCGTCTTATGCATCCACATCAAGCCTGAAGGAGTTTAGCCACTGTTTCCGTTTGTATTTTATTTAGGTTTTTTTTTTCCTAGCCTGCATGTCAACTTCTCCTGAGACTTAAATAAAAAAAAATATTATATTTAGTACTCTTGTGACTAATTTTACTAACCTAATTTAGCATTAATTTTGGACAGCCTAATGTTAGGTAAAGTGCTAATTAGGGCTGCAAAATTGGCCGAAGAAACAATGTACTCGTGCTACGCTAATTTGATATGTACAAGACCAGATTATGGCAAACCAATACCACATTTTTCTAAAGTAAAACACAGCTTGAGGTCCATACTTTTTATGACTTTTCTTAAGTCCTCTTTGGGTACATTGCAGGCATGTATTCTATTGGAAATGCCATGAAAAAATGTAGAACACACAGTGAGCTTGTAACTTTAAAAACTGATTAACAAGTAAGTTAAACTATAAAAAGCGGGAATACAGGGGAGGTCACGTGATACGGTTTGAGAGGAGGATGTAAGTCTGTGGAGCTCCAATCAATGTTGTTTAAATTTTTTATTTAATCCTTTCAAATACCACTTCTCATCTTAAAGAATTAAACAAAATGTCTGTTAAAATGTCTGGAAGCCACACAAAGACCACTGTAAAAAATGTAACAACAAAGTAGCGGAATTAAGAGAACTAAAACCATCTCTCCTAGGCGATACAGTAATGGTGCAGACGATGCAGCGAAACAAAATTAGACAATTTTAAAAGAACTGAGAGAAATTAAAGATGTGCTGAAAAACCTGGAAGAAACTCAGAGAGCCTTCGGTAAAACAGCTGGACTGCTTGAAAAAAGAGTAGTTACGGCAGAACAAAGAATATCTGAAACTGCAACTGAAATGATAGACATGAAAAATGAATTGAAAATGGCGACAGAAAAAACTCAAGATTTAGAAAATCGTTCAAGGTGCCAAAATATAGGAATTAAGGGATAACCAGATAATGTGGAAGTAAGCAAAGGAGCTGAGTTTATTCGTAATTTGCTTAAATGGTTATTTGAAGCAGAGAAATTTGAAACAAAAACAGACCATTGGAAGTGGAATGTGCTCACAACACCCTAGCACCGAAACCAAAAAGCAAGGAAAGTTTGCCTGCTTAGATATAAAGATAGAACATTCTGGATCGGGACAGGGCCTCTCCAAACTTAAACTACCTTGACTACAACACTAACATCTACCCAGGTTTTTCAACTGATCTTCAACAGAAGAGGAGACTCTACACACCATTACATCGGTTTCTGAAAAGTCAGGGATTACGTTATGGATTGAAATACCCAGCAACACTAAAAGTTACTTTTCACGACCAGAACATACACTTCAAAACAGTGGAAGAAGTTACACATTTCGTGAACCAATGAATAGAACATTAAATTACACATTCCGTGACCAGACCAGACCCTGCACTGCACGACTGCAGAAGAAGCAACTTTGTGAAACAAACTTTACCCTTAACACTGAATTTAATGCTACTGGGAAAGCGAAAATGGACTAGAAACACTGGAAAGAAGCACATTTTATTACAGGGGTAGTCCACATCATGACTTGAATAGGTAAACTTTAACTGTATATCACAATTTAATATGAAATGTTTAAATTACATGGTACCCTAACAACCCCCAAAAGTGTTTGTGTGTGTGTGTGTGTGTGTGTGTGTGTGTGTGTGTGTGTATATATATATATATATATATATATATATATATATATATATATATATTGCTATCGCTCTACCTCACTGCTATTTCGGAAACACAAACATTCTTCTTTTTTTTTTAAACACTAGAAATACAATGTTGACAAGATGCGCATAGCAACAGACTGTTGACAGCACACTATCAATCTGTAACTTTGCTGCTTTGTAATTGGCTGTACCACATAGCAACTAGAATGACACTCAACTGCATCATCCTGAACGAGTCATCCGGTCGAGTACAACCTGCTGCATTATGCAATTATCCAAATTAAAAAGCAATTATACAATGAACTTTTGGGACCGCGCAGCTTCATGCAATTAAGCAAATTATGCACTTAACCTTATCATACAATCATAGAAAACGATGCACTAAAAAACGTGACCAGCTGCATGCTATGCAATTAAACGATTGATGCAATTATCCAATATGCAAATAAGTGGGGTCGACTGTGTGTGTGTGTGTATTTTTATATATATATACAGTATATATATCTATATATATATATATATATATATATATATATATATATATATATATATATATATATATATATATATATATATATATATACAGTACTGTGCAAAAGTTTTAGGCAGGTGTGAAAAAATGCTGTAAAGTAAGAATGCTTTCAAAAATAGACATGTTAATAGATTATATTTATCAATTAACTAAATGCAAAGTGAGTGAACAGAAGAAAAATCTACAAGACTCAAGGTAGTTATACTGCATCAGCAAGGTCTCTCCCAGGCAGAAATTTCAAGGCAGACAGGGGTTTCCAGATGTGCTGTCCAATCTCTTTTGAAGAAGCACAAAGAAACGGGCAACGTTGAGGACTGTAGACGCAGTGGTCGGCCAAGGAAACTTACTGCAGCAGATGAAAGACACATCATGCTTACTTCCCTTCGCAATCGGAAGATGTCCAGCAGTGCCATCAGCTCAGAACTGGCAGAAAACAGTGGGACCCTGGTACACCCATCTACTGTCCGGAGAAGTCTGGTCAGAAGTGGCCTTCATGGAAGACTTGCGGCCAAAAGCCATACCTCCGACGAGGAAACAAGGCCAGCGACTCAACTCTGCACGAAAACACAGGAACTGGGGTGCAGAAAAATGGCAGCAGGTGCTCTGGACTGATGAGTCAAAATTTGAAATATTTGGCTGTAGCAGAAGGCAGTTTGTTCGCGAAGGGCTGGAGGCGTGCAGAATGAGTGTCTGCAGGCAACAGTGAAGCATGGTGGAGGTTCCTTGCAAGTTTGGGGCTGCATTTCTGCAAATGGAGTTGGGGATTTGGTCAGAATTAATGGTCTCCTCAATGCTGAGAAGTACAGGCAGATACTTATCCATCATGCAATACCATCAGGGAGCCATCTTATTGGCCCCAAATTTATTCTGCAGCATGACAACGACCCCAAACATACAGCAAAAGTCATTAAGAACTATCTTCAGCGTAAAGAAGAACAAGGAGTCCTGGAAGTGATGGTATGGCCCCCACAGAGCCCTGATCTCAACATCATCGAGTCTGTCTGGGATTACATGAAGAGAGAGAAGCAACTGAGGCTGCCTAAATCCACAGAAGAACTGTGGTTAGTTCTCCAAGATGTTCGGGCCAACCTACCTGCCGAGTTCCTTCAAAACTGTGTGCAAGTGTACCTAGAAGAATTGATGCTTGATGCTGTTTTGAAGGCAAAGGGTGGTCACACCAAATATGGATTTGATTTAGATTTTTCTTCTGTTCACTCACTTTGCATTTAGTTAAATGATAAATATAATCTATTAACATGTCTATTTTTGAAAGCATTCTTACTTTACAGCATTTTTCACACCTGCCTAAAACTTTTGCACAGTACTGTATATATATATATATATATATATATATATATATATATATATATATATATATATATATATATATATATATATTTAGCTCAAAGAGCCAGCTATATTGTTATTGTTTATTTCTTAGCAGACGCCCTTATCCAGGGCGACTTACAATTGTTACAAGATATCACATTATATACATTATACATTATTTCACATTATATATATCACATTATTTTTTTACATCCATTACCCATTTATACAGTTGGTTTTTTACTGGAGCAATCTAGGTAAAGTACCTTGCTCAAGGGTACAGCAGCAGTGTCCCCTACCTGGGATTGAACCCACGACCCCCCGGTCAAGAGTCCAGAGCCCTGCTCCACACTGCTGCCCATATATATATATAGGCTTGCTACTATTCAATTTTAATTTTTTGCCAAATCAACGATTAATATTAACGTTTATTTTTGGAAGAATTTACCTTTTTTATCTTTATGTCTCAATACAAGCAGAGAATGGGTGAAATCGACCTTTATGCTTAAAAAAATGCCATTTTATGCCATTGAGAAACATGTAATTTAGCGAAACCACTTTTTCATATTCAACATGCAACAAAACCATGGTTACCAACATTCTGGTTGAAATAACATTTGGTCACAGCAGAGCTACCTTGTATAGATAAAGATCATACACAAATTTAAAAATGGTCTCAAATTTGCAATAGAAAACACAATATAAAAGTGTATTACATAGACTTTTATAGCATAGATTTATAAGTAAAAATAATATGCACAGAACAAAACATTAGATTGCTGAACAGAACTAACTTGCACTTATTATCCAGAGTCTGAGCTCCACCCCTCTCGTGCTTCAGCACAGCTGGAGCCACTGAATGCAAGGCAGACGGGCCCGCTTCATCCTGACGTAGAGACTTCAGCCGTCGATCAGGGTATTGTGCACAATACTCATTAAGTGTTTTCCTCTTGCGCCCCATTTTCAAATCAAACAAGTAACTGTCACCATATATACCTATAACAGCAAATGCTTACCTTCACCTTAACCCGCTAATTTCAAAGTAGGCGCTTTGAATGACATGCGCTGTAGCTGGAAAATGAAAGTGCATGGTTGGTGCAGGTTTGATAATTGACAGTATTTAAACGAATAAGAGCATTCTAGTGTTGCTTCAGTCAATCAGATCTGTCAGAACAGGATGAAATGACTGACGGTGAAACTACAGTAGCCACTGAGTTGACTGACAGCGACCCCTAGCCATTCAGAGCGGAACGGAGACAGGACAGACAGCAAATATTAAAAGTAACCTGTGTCGTGTCCGTATATGTGTCGAATTTACGGATGTCTCGGTATGTATATTCAAACTATACGGACACCCTGAAGGACTTCATTGCATTTATAATACATTATTTGATATCACAAAGTCGGGGTGAGTGAGTATATTGACAGATTTTTTTTTGGTATTTTTTTGGTTTTGCTACCTTCAAGTTCATTTAATTGTTCTTCATCCAAATTCACATGTCTACTTGTTACTTTTGGGATTTTCTTGCTGGTATTTGGTCACTCAGTTTTATAGTTACTGTACATCAGTAACTGTAAACAAGATGGCTACCGGTACTTGAAATTCTGTGAGGCAGCACAGTGATTTCGAATATGTGACAAGGTTCCAGCTGTCCGTATCCACGTTCACAATATAATATGTTATTATTATTATTTATTTCTTAGCAGACACCCTTATCCAGGGCGACTTACAATTGTTACAAGATATCACATTATTTTTACATACAATTACCCATTTATACAGTTGGGTTTTTACTGGAGCAATCTAGGTAAAGTACCTTGCTCAAGGGTACAGCAGCAGTGTCCCCCACCTGGGACTGAACCCACGACCCTCCGGTCAAGAGTACAGAGCCCTAACCACTACTCCACACTGCTGCTCTACTACTCCACACTGCTGCCCTCTTAGCTATCGGTACATCCCTAACTTTGTATATATGTGGCTACCTGTAATTCCACCTGTCCTATTAAGTTACATGGAATGTTAAGGGTTTCAACTTCTGATAGCTCGTTACTTTTTCCCATGTTAACTTATTGGTAATAACAGCAATCATCCTATGCCTAACCCTTTTATACTCTCTCAGAATGTTCACCTACAATCCAGCATTTTCTAGACATTTCTAGAATTAAGTTCTGCATTATCATATTGAAATTTCTAGTACCTTTTAGACAATACTATCATAGCATCAAAGGGTATGAATACTTTTGAATTAGCATTTTTGGAGTTTTGCGATAACATTTCTGAAATAAATAATTGTAAACTATTTCTTGTAACTTTTGTTCCTCACCCACAAAAGCAAAACTTCTGCTACAAAAGATTTTTCCTATAATTATCTGTTTTCGAGATAATTTCAAGAAATTATAAGTTTCCATTGGGGTATGTAAACTTTTGACTACAGCTGTATTTATTTAAATTAAATTCTAACAACATCATTTTGTTCAAACAATATCTCATTTTGTTCTTCCTGAGTGCAGTTTGATATCCAACGGAAATGTATTTCTTTTCAGAGTTATTTTCATCTAGCCTCTTTATTCTCTCATGTCCAGTTTACCAGTGACAGAATTGTCATGATGGCTTTCTGTTTTGTAGAATTTGGCAGTCAGCCAATTGATTATTGCTACCATTCAAAGACTTCACCTTGCTTTCTCTGTTATGGCTCTGGAGACATCCAATACAAATAAATACAGACCCTTGCCTTCTGTACAGTCCTTTATTTATTCATATTTCCTTTCTCTTACAAACCATTGCAACTCTTTGATTGGTTTTGTACATTCAATATATTCAACATTATAATTGTGTTCAAGTACGGCTAACCTTAAATGTACATGTTGAATATATGGTATAGAATATTGGCTTAATTATTAGAACCAACCTTCCAGTGAAAAGTACAAGATTGTGAGAGGTTCTGAAATTGGTATGCAAATAGATATTGTACATGTTCTCCTTTATCATGAAAAAGTATGTTTTCGAAGTACAGTACCATAGCAACTGAAATCTAGTCTCTAATTGCTTGCAAGGTTTCATAATTTTCTCTCTTGGATTGAGTACCTTAAAACTTGTTTATGTAATGTTATTTAATTCAAGCAGTCCAAAACTGCTGATTAAAAATCAGGATTTAAACAGCAACAGATACTCTAAACAATGCTGTAAATATTTAATGGGCAAAAAGGCTTTAGCAGACTTGCCCCCAATCCCCAGTCATATTCACATGCTGCTTTTTAAACTTATTACTGTGTATTACATTAAACAATGAAACCTACAATATGTATTTATAAAATCATTTATACATATTAACAAATCCTTTGCATTTGTTTAAATACAGAATAGTTTGAGATTGACCCCTTTTACAGCAATTTTGAACTGGATTGCATAGTAGAAAGTATAATAAGTGTGCAGCTATTTATTAATATCGGACTGTATGTATAAAGCTTGTTCATATCAAAGTCTTTTTAAAAGGTATTTTTTATTTAAATATTTCAGTTTTCTTGTTCTGTTTTTGTTTTACAGTTTTACAAAACAAAAAGGGGTAATAACAATTTGCAATACAGTACTCTGTTAATGTGTCATTGTCAGTTAATTGAAGTGTTGGATGTGATAACATTACAAACACTGGCTAAACCAATTGAAAACCACTAATAAGATGTCACCATACATTATGGTCACAATTACAGATGAATCAGTGCATAACGGGTACAAATAAAACCAACACTTCTTTTACACTCTGTATTTCCAGACCAAAACAAAGTTCTGTAGCAGCCTGCTGTTTAACTCCACTTTTGTATGGACCAATAAGCAGTAAATGCACTTAATACTAAATCAAGGAAGCTGGATTTGCATTAAACTAACAATGACTTTCGATGTCCTTCCTCACCTCCTATTGTTACTTGCATATTAGTATTCAAGGTCCCAAAGTTCACAGCATAGCCACTGGAACAGTGCTTCTTTCATTATGAATAATATCTTCTTTTTTTTTCAGTGGTTGAGACCATGTAGGCTACCTACTTCTCAATGTCACGTATGTAATTTGCCTACATTGGAATTCCTTCGGGTTTTGTGTCAGCAGTATGATTTAAAAAAAAAAAAGAAAAAAAATCATGGATTTCTCCCTTGCAGAATCCTCCCCCCCCCCAACCACAACAGAAAAAAATAACCAGTGGTTTGCATGTAGGTTTGATTTCTTTTGTATGTGTATTTACTGAACAATCTGTATGGTTATTTGACTTTTTTGTATAAAGTCACTTAGAAAGAGAAGTAATTAGTGAATACATGCCATGAATTCATTTCAGCATTAAAGTACCAACAGGGTGCGTGTTTTGCTGGACATTGTCGTTAAGGGCCGGTTGAATGGAAAGAGTTTGCTGGTAGCAGTTAACTTGACATATGAATGTTGTACAACACTGGCTGTTTAAAATGAAAAAAAAGGTTAAGTACTCTGATATTGGTTTACCTTTATAATATGATACCATTTTCAGTTTACCAGCTTTTTTAAGGAGGGTTTACAAAACACTTGTCTGTGGCCTGAGGTGGGTGTCTATTTTAATTGAGGTGGGGCTATGTTAAAATGATAGAGTTTAATAATGTTTAAATGCAAAATACATTTTGGACATACGGTATAGTGAAATAAATATAAAATAAAGATACTGTCAGCCAAATAGCAAAGCAAAATACCAGAAGAGTCTCATAAGCCCCCTTTTACACTGACGCTCCTACCCGGGTCCCGACTCGGGGTCTGGCTACCCGGAATGTGGGTTGACACGCTTCAACCCGGGTCGAGCGAGACAAAATGCATGATGGCCGTTCGTAAGTAACAAACAGCCACGCCTGAGGGTAGGTTTTACTTCCGTAAGCAAAATTTTTGTTGATTGAGACACACCATGAGCCAGATTGAAGCAGGGATGAAGAAACATTTGCTCTAATCAACATTTGGGCAGACAATTCAATCCAGAGAAGCTTGGATGGAATGGTCTGTAACAAGCTGCTTCTGGGAAATTGCACACGCTCATTTATTTGCTTGTCACACAGGTGGTCCCTGCTTTTTCAAAAATCACTGTGAAACTGCGTAGCCAACCCACAAGACACCGGGTCGTGACCTGGGTAGAGCATGCCAGAGTGAAAGGGATATTAAAAACATATAGGGGGTTATTTTCAAAAGAGATCCGCTGGAGGATAGCGCTATACGCCAATATTTCAACAGTTTTTTCCACTCAGAATGGTCAATGCGTATATATGCCAGTATAAAAAGAGTTACAGCACTTCAGAGCCAGTCACCCTGACTTTCAACATGGTTCTATTATCATTAAGGAAACACAAGAAAATCCAAGGAGAAGGGTGAGAGTTTACAGACCATGTATTTCTTTTGCATTTGGAAGCAGTGGCGCTGGAACAATTTCAGTGGGGGTACTGAAAGCCTTATTACAAGTTACCTTCTTTAACATGGCAATCTAGGCTTGCACATGCTGTACTTTTAAGAAGTAATATCAATGTTCAATATAGTGAAAATATGGGAGGGAATCTAAAGGAGAGTGGTATTGCATATTTATTTGTTTGCAGTCATAAACAGAAATGACTTGATTGTGGTAAAGCAACAGAAATGTTAGATACGAAGGCTAATCGAATCTTTAAATTAAAGCAGCAAAATACTCAATTGTATATACAGCAATGTTGCCATTCCAGTGTGGGTACACTTTCAATAAATTAAGCTTCAGATATATAAAAACAGTTATTTCTGACAGTCATTCAAACTAAAGAGGTAGGCAGGTGTGAAAAAATGCTGTAAAGTAAGAATGCTTTCAAAAATAGACATGTTAATAGATTATGTTTATCAATTAACTAAATGCAAAGTGAGTGAACAGAAGAAAAATCTAAATCAAATCCATATTTGGTGTGACAACCCTTTGCCTTCAAAACAGCATCAATTCTTCTAGGTACACTTGCACAAAGTCAGGGATTTTGTAGGCATATAGTCAGGTGTATGATTAAACAATTATACCAAACAGGTGCTAATGATCATCAATTCAATATGTAGGTTGAAACACAATCATTAACTGAAACAGAAACAGCTGTGTAGGAGTAATAAAACTGGGTGAGGAACAGCCAAACTCAGCTAACAAGGTGAGGTTGCTGAAGACAGTTTACTGTCAAAAGTCATACACCATGGCAAGACTGAGCACAGCAACAAGACACAAGGTAGTTCCCTTTCAAGTCGAAAATAACCATCAAGTATGGGATATTGCCGTCAGGCAGTAGCGATTGGCTGAGCTTTTATAGCAAAGCTGCCGATAGGCCTCTGCGCAAGCTGCCACGTAAGCCCGCCCCCTTGGGAGCTTACTATCATGGCCGCAGAGACTCACTTCCTCTTTTGTCTTTAGCATTGGTAGCGGTAGGTCATTAGAGCTCGTAGCTGTTGTACTCGATAAGCTTAAAAAGCTTGAGAAGCTGGTTTTTGCCCCTTCTCTGGGTTTATTCAGTTACGCTTTGCTTCTTTGTTAAGGATTATATAAATTGTTTATATATTTTATATATTTTTATATATTTCCTTCTCGCTTTGCTTTGGCATCGTGTTGTCTCGTGGTCTCCGTCTTTCCTGTATTAATATTATTTTTTGATTATTAGTGTTGTGTTTTTGGGTTTGTAAATAAAAGTGTATATATTGTCTGTTATATATATATTTTGTAAACGACGACGCTTGCGTTGGCTTGGCCGCGTAGCGTATCTGCAGCGCCGGTCTTGCCTTGGCTAGACCGCGTGTGTGGAGCCTGCACTGCTGTATCCCACATACTGCTTCTGCGGTGTGTTGAAAAAAAAATACATTCCCATTCACTACACAGAGGAAGACGACCACTAAGCCCAATCCCCAGCACCAGCAGGTAGGTAGTGCACAGCATACAGGACACGTACCAGCACTTAGCGTGTCCCCTCTGCGGGTCAGCTGACGCTTAGGCGTCTGTGCTAGCGGTCTCGCTTGGTACTCATGCTCCGGCGTGCTGAGCTTCGGCGCTTGGTGTCGGCGCTTGCCGCTTGGTGCAGCGCTTCGGCGCTTTGTGCAGCGCTTCAGCGCTTGGTGCTAGCGCATCTGCGCTAGGGGATTCGGTGCTTTCGGCGCCGACGCCGGCGCTCGGTGCACGCACCTCGGCCTTCGGCGCATCGGCGCTTCGGTGCACGCACCTCGGCGCTTCGGCTCGGCGCGTCGGCGCCTCGGCGCTTCGGTGCACGCACCTCGACTCTTCGGCTTCGGCGTCGGCGCCCTCGGCTTCGGTGCACACACCTCGGCGCTTCGGTGCACGCACCTCGGCGGCCGGCGCATCGGCGCTTCGGTGCACGCACCTCGGCGTTCGGCGTCGGCGCTTCGGTGCGCACCTCGGCGCTTCGGTGCGCACCTCGGCGCTTCGGTGCACGCACCTCGGCGCTTCGGCGCCTCGGCGTTCGGCGCACGCACCTCAGCAACCGGCTCGGCGCTTCGGTCGCGTCGGCGCCTCGGCGCTCAGTGCACGCACCTCAGCGCCGACGCCGGCGCTCGGCGCTTCGGTGCTCGGCGTTCGACGCCGCACCTTAGGTGCTTAGCACTCGGTGCTTAGGCGCTAGGCGCTTCGGTGCTCGGCGCCGGCGCCGCACTCGACCCTCGGCGCCGGCACTTTCGGCGCTCGGTGCTCGACGCACTTTCGGCGTTCGTTGAGCGCGCAGCGGAGATGTCGGGCTTTCATCGGTGCGTGACCTGTCAGGCAAAGCTGCCTGCCAGCGATCCGCACGATGATTGTGTGGCGTGTCTGGGGCCAGAGCACGCCGCATCCGCGATGGCGGATAGGGCTTTTTGCCATCTTTGTGCTGGCTTCTAAGCACGCACCCTCCGCCAAAGGGCGAAGAAAGCAGTGGGTGGGCACTCTCCTTCCTACGGATCGTCCCACACCATTTCTGCCCCCCCGCCGTCATCGGCCAGGGCGGCTGCAGCTCTCCAGGAGCCCGTCCTCCCAGCTAACAGCTGGTCAGAGGTCCCCACCAGGCAGCTCGGAACGCAGCCCCTCCCCTCGTCGGGTGCGCCCCGTCGGGAGTCTAGGTCGCACTCCAGATCGCCTCGACGTAGAGCGCGCTCTCGCTCCCCTTGTCGGGACAGGCGATACAGAGACAGGTCGGGGGTGGCTGAGCTAACCTCCAAAATGTCTCAATTTATGGAGGTTATGATGGGGCAGCAGTCCATCCTCATGTCCCTAGCAAATGTGGTGCCTCCAGTCCCAGAACAACCGACTGGGCCCATTGCTAGCCAGCCAGTGGCCCGTCCACAGCCTGCACCGGTCGTCGCCCTTCCAGTGCAGTCTCAAGGGGAGTGTGATATCGATGCAGTGTCCAGAGACGCATCTGACATCCTAGAAGGGGACAGTATAGAGGCTGAGGTAGCCTCCCAGCACTCTGAGCAAGACACCGAGCTCCACGTGCTGGATACCGATGACCCAACGTCTGCGGTGGAGAGAGCAACCCGCCACTTGGGCGTCGAGTGGCCTATGGCGGAACTACCTCGGCGCTCCTTGTTTGAGCCCTCAGCCCAGCCCCATCAGTCCAGGATGCTTCCGGCATTCCCAGACTTTATTAAGGAGGTGCAGTCCACCTGGGGGGCTCCGGCCTCTGCCCCTGCGACTTCTCGCAAGGCCTCGGCCTTTAACATGCAGGAGGCAAATGAAGCTGGGTTGGCGTCCTTCCCACCGGTGGACGCTGCGTTCGCCGCGTTGGTGAAGACGCCAACATTGTCAGGGCTGACGAAAGATCCTGCATGCCCTAATAAGCAGTGCAGGACCACTGAGGTACACCTCAAAAGAGTGCAGCTGGGGCCACAGAGGCGGTCAAACTCTCTAATGTGGCCAGCTTGCTGACGGTCTACCAAGCGGCACTAATTAGAGACCTACCTGAGTGCCCTTCAGCGGCCCTCAGAAGCGAGTTGGGGACCGTCAGTCAACTGCTGGTGAAGCTGGCCCAGCTCAGCGCGGGCTCAGGGCAGGAGCATCGCGTCTCTGGTGGTGGCCAGAAGGCAGCTCTGGCTCTGCGAGGCGAGTGCAGGAACCTGATAAGGCCCCGTTGCTGGATGCCCCAATTACACCAGGACACACATTTGGTCCAGCGGTGGAGGAGATGCTGCAACGCTCCGCCAAGGCACGGGAGGCGTCGCAGCAAATGGCGAAAATGTGGCCAAAACCGCCGTTCCAGCCGAAGCGGCCTCAGGAACATCAGTGGCGCAGGACACCGCCACAGCACCAGCCACGGCCAGGGGGTACTAAGACCTCTCCCTCAAGCACAGCAGCGTGCGGTCCACCTCCTTTTTCTTGACCGCAGCGCGGAGGGTGGCGCCCTCGGGGCTCTGGCCAGGCCCCTCGCGAACGAGCCCAGCCTAAACAGCCCTGAGAACACCAGGCAGCTGTTAACCCGCCCCTACACTGTCTCCCAGCTCCAGTTCTGGCAACAATGCACCAACGACATCTGGGTGCACAAAACTATATCCACCGGGTACACCCTTCAGTTCCAGTTAAAACCTCCCCCCTTCCGGGGAGTGGTTATAACTGCAGTGAAGGACTCGGTTCAGTCCTCAGCTCTGAATGTGGAAATACAGGCGTTGCTCAGCAAGCGTGCTATTCAACAAGTAGACCCTGCTCTGATCGACCAGGGGTTCTATTCCAAATACTTCCTGGTGCCCAAAAAGGATGGCGGGCTCTGTCCTATTTTAGATCTGCGAGTACTGAACAAATACCTGCGGGTGTTATCATTCAGGATGCTTACGCACCGGCACATCATTCAGTCAGTCCGACACGGCGACTGGTTCACCACCGTGGACCTGACAGATGCGTACTTTCACGTTCCCATCTGCCCAGGTCACAGGAAGTATCTGCGTTTCGCATTTCAGAGCAGGGTATACGAGTTTTGTGTCCTTCCATTCGGCCTGTCACTAGCTCCTCAAACCTTTTCAAAATGTATGGATGCCATTCTAGCTCCCTTGCGGGCTCAAGGTGTCCGACTGCTGAATTATCTGGACGACTGGCTCGTCTGCGCGCAGTCGAAGGAGCACGTTGCACAGCACACAGTGATGGTTACAGACCATCTTCAGCGGCTAGGTCTGAAGATCAATTCAGAAAAGAGCTGCCTAGTGTCGAGCCAACAGACCGAATTCTTGGGTCTGCATCTGGACTCACTGTCCATGGAAGCGACCCTGTCGACACAAAGAGTTGCCTCGTTGGAGCGGTGTCTCTCCCTTTTCAGGTTGAGAGAAACAGTCAGCATGGAGCTGTGTCAGCGCATGCTGGGGTTGATGGCTGCCACCTCGCAAGCCCTTCCTTTGGGCTTACTACACCAGAGGCCTCTGCAGGCCTGGTTCAATGCCTTCGCGTTGCATCCGTGGAGAGACAAACACCGCAGGTTGACAGTATCCCGAACCTGCTGGGAAGCACTGCGCTGGTGGAAAGTTCCGTCGAACATCCGCCAGGGCGTACGCTTGGGTCCCATCTTCCGAAGGGAAGTTATCACGACCGACGCTTCCAACCAAGGTTGGGGAGCAGTCTGGAATGGGACAGGGACCCGCGGTGTGTGGTCAAGACCCTGGAGGTCAGCCCACATCAATGCTCTGGAACTCAGGGCGGTAGACCTCGCCCTCCGGCACTTCTTGCCAGTGCTTCTAGGCAAGCACGTGTTAGTGCGGTCAGACAACACCACGGTTGTGGCGTACATCAACCGCCAGGGCGGCCTACGGTCCCCTTGCCTTCACCGGATGGTAACACGGATGTTGCTATGGGCACAACCGCGTTTCACCTCTCTGCGTGCGGTTCAACTGCCGGGCAGAGTCAATTATGCAGCGGATCTCCTATCCAGAGGAGGCCCTCTTGCCGGCGAATGGCGTCTCCACCCTCAAGTGGTAGAGCGATCTGGGAGTAGTTCGGCACAGCCCAGGTAGATCTCTTTGCTTCGAAGAGACCACGCACTGCCCCTATGGTTCTCAGTGAAGGATCTCGACAGCCCCTAGGAGTCGATGCACTGGCTCACGAATGGCCGCCAGGGCTCCTATATGCGTTTCCACCGATTCCGATGCTCCCGCCTTCTTAGAGAAGGTCAGGGTAGAGCAGGCGAAGGTGATTCTAATCGCCCTCGGTGGCCTCGGAGAATATGGTTCCCGAGCCTGGTGCAGTTGTTGCACGGTCGGCCGAGGAGCTCCCTCTGCGAAGCCGGACTTGTTGTCCCAAGCCCAAAGAGGGCTATGGCACCCGAACCCCAAGCTCATGCAGCTATGGGCTTGGCCCCTGAACGGGAGCGCCTGTCAGCCTTAGGGCTCTCGACGGCGGTGATTTCGACCATTCAGAGTGCTAGAGCACCCTCTACTAGGTTGCAGTATACGTACAAGTGGCAGTTGTTTCAAGGTTGGTGTCTGGCGGAGGGCCATGACCCAATATCCTGCCCTATGGCAGTCATACTACAGTTTCTAAAGAAACTGTTGGATGAAGGGAAATCTCCCTCTACACTTAAAGTGCATTTAGCCGCCATATCGGCTTGCCATTTACGCATTGACGGTTTATCACCAGGTTGCCATTTTCTGGCATCGCAGTTCCTGAGGGGCGCAAGACGTTTGCGGCCTCCAAGGACGACCAGTTTACCGTCATGGAGCCTTGACGTGGTGCTAGAAGCCCTTACCATGGCACCGTTCGAGCCTCTCCACAGCGTGGACATGAAGCTCGTGTCTATAAAAACTGCGTTTTTGCTATCGGTGGTATCAGCAAAATGCGTGGGCTAGTTACACGCACTTTCAGTGCATTCATCATGTACTCGTTTCGCAGGAGACGGTTCTAAGGTCTCCATACGTCCAAATCCGGCCTTTTTACCCAAGGTCATATCCCCGTTTCATATTAACCAACCAGTCGAGTTGATGGCGTTCCATCCTCCTCCTTTTTCTTCCCCAGAGGAAGAACGGTTACACATGCTCTGCCCCGTGCGGGCATTGAGATGTTATATTGACCGCATTAACGGCTGTGAGGCAAACAGAACAATTGTTCATATGCCATGGTTCTAGAACTTTGGGTCAGCCGTTGTCTAAACAACGCCTTTCCCACTGGATAGTGGATGCTATTAAATCATTGCGAACATAGACGCTGAGGCGCAGCTCCGCATATGCGTAGATGTATTCCCTATGCAGTTGCGTTATGACGTAAGTCTGTCCTACTGCCGAGAATCCTCCCTCGCGACGGCTTGGGTACACTGTTCCCATACTTGATGGTTATTTTCGACTTGAAAGGGAATGATAGGTTGCGGATGCAACCCCGGTTCCCTGAAAGAGAAAATAACCATCAAGCCGCGTGGTCGCTCCAGAGGCCTTCACGGCCTGAAGAGCAAAAGAGGAAGTGAGTCTCTGCGCGCTGCGTATAGTAAGCTCCCAAGGGGGCGGGCTTACGTGGCAGCTTGCGCAGAGGCCTATCGGCAGCTTTGCTATAAAAGCTCAGCCAATCGCTACTGCCTGACGGCAATATCCCATACTTGATGGTTATTTTCTCTTTCAGGGAACTGGGGTTGCATCCGCAACCTATCGTTATACTGCATCAGCAAGGTCTCTCCCAGGCAGAAATTTCAAGGCAGACAGGGGTTTCCAGATGTGCTGTCCAAGCTCTTTTGAAGAAGCACAAAGAAACGGGCAATGTTGAGGACCGTAGACGCAGTGGTCGGCCAAGGAAACTTACTGCAGCAGATGAAAGACACATCATGCTTACTTCCCTTCGCAATCGGAAGATGTCCAGCAGTGCCATCAGCTCAGAACTGGCAGAAAACAGTGGGACCCTGGTACACCCATCTACTGTCCGGAGAAGTCTGGTCAGAAGTGGCCTTCATGGAAGACTTGCGGCCAAAAAGCCATACCTCCGACGTGGAAACAAGGCAAAGCGACTCAACTATGCACGAAAACATAGGAACTGGGGAGCAGAAAAATGGCAGCAGGTGCTCTGGACTGATGAGTCAAAATTTGAAATATTTGGCTGTAGCAGAAGGCAGTTTGTTCGCCGAAGGGCTGGAGAGCGTACACGAATGAGTGTCTGCAGGCAACAGTGAAGCATGGTGGAGGTTCCTTGCAAGTTTGGGGCTGCATTTCTGCAAATGGAGTTGGGGATTTGGTCAGAATTAATGGTCTCCTCAATGCTGAGAAGTACAGGCAGATACTTATCCATCATGCAATACCATCAGGGAAGCATCTGATTGGCCCCAAATGTATTCTGCAGCATGACAACGACCCCAAACATACAGCGAAAGTCATTAAGAACTATCTTCAGCGTAAAGAAGAACAAGGAGTCCTGGAAGTGATGGTATGGCCCCCACAGAGCCCTGATCTCAACATCATCGAGTCTGTCGGGATTACATGAAGACAGAGAAGCAAATGAGGCTGCCTAAATCCACAGAAGTTCTCCAAGATGTTTGGGCCAACCTGTCACTGACAGTGCAGACACACTGTTTGAGCAGAAGGAGGAAGGAAATAAAAATAAATACAGCGATGTCTCTGATTTCAGTAATTTTTCAAGGTATGTGTCTGAGAGGGGTGGACAATGTGCAAAAGTGTCTTTTTTGTGTTTTTCTGTAGCATTTTCAAACCGCTAAAAATACATTATTTTAAGTGACAAAGTCGGAGTGACTGAGTATAAAGACATCATTTTTCTTTTCTTTTGTTGCTATCTTCCAGTTCATTTAATTGTTCTACATTCAAATTGGCATGTCTACTTACTACTTTGGGATTTTTTTGGTCACTCCGTTTCATAGTTACAGCTGTACATCAGTACCTGTAAAAACAAGATGGCTACCGTCCAATACTTTAAATTCTGTGATGCAGCACAGTGATTTAGAATATGTGACAGGTGGAACCTTGCTTGACAATTCACATTGCTTGTTTCACGTTCCAATGCCAGCCCTGGATTATAAACATGTGAAATGTTTGGTCCACTAAAATAAATTGCTTTACATAATCTTTGTAAGTAAGAAATAGGAGTGCCCAAATGTTCAGTACAAAAAAATCGTCTGAGTTACAAGCTCTTGCAACGTCCAAAAAATAAAAACTAAATCCAAAATATGGATTGTAGCATAACAACAGGAAAGCATAATCAATCAAACTGCGGAATCTAGATCATCTGATCCAAAACTGCCAAACTCTTCGTCATCTGAACCTTTATCATTGATGATGCAAGCAATTGTCTGAATCATTAATGCACAAAGCAACTACTTCTAGGCAATTGTTTCTGTTCATTTGAGCCGCAATATTTCCCCCTCGGCATTATTTGCGTATGGTATGGTAATTAAAAACCGGAAATTAATGGTGAAAATGTAACTTTCACCTACAAGTCGGGGGATGGGGGGGATCGTGCCAACCAGGGCATTGACTCGGCATAGTCCTTTAATTAAATTAGCCTGTCAAATGTCATAAACACTTTGAAAAATGTGTTAGTGCCTTTAAGACTAGTCAGGGTGTTTTGGATTGAGGTTTTTATGTGTGTGTATTTTTGTCTCAGTTAAGTACCATACTTGTTTATCAAACCAAAACAGCCAGGATCCACCTATTTCATGCAAAATAAATGAAGTGCATGACAAAATAGTGTATTTTGTGAAGGGAAAATAACATCATTCTGACTTGCTAAAATCATTGTACACAAAGTCACTGCTAACAATGTAAAGTCAGTGTGGAGTAGTGGTTAGGGCTCTGGACTCTTGACCGGAGGGTCGTGGGTTCAATCCCTGGTGGAGGAAACACTGCTGCTGTACCCTTGAACAAGGTACTTTAGCTAGGAATGTTTTAAGATTATATCAGCGCTGAAGTAGAACAAGCGTGCAAATAGGTGAACTGTATGCATTTTATAAAACATTTATTAGGTAGATATACTAAATGGTGTATTCTGACCCCAATTACTTTTTTTGACCCAGGTGCATTGGAATGATCGGTGCAATATGGTAGTCAAACCATTCATGGTGGTGGAGGGGGGAGGGGGTACAAATTGTATCTGTCTATGTTCTGTGTTTGTTAAATGTATTCCGGTGACAAAAGATTCTGGCTGACTTCATCTTAGCATGTGACATTGGGGGGGTTCTGATGCTCATATATTTTTCTCTATATCTGTCTATGCCTGGAAGCAATGTGACCTTTCAACTCTGCTGGTCCAAACTGCTCCACGTATATAGAAACGGGGTTTTGTCACTTTTGATTTGAAGTCTGTTTAGTCCAAGTCAGTTGGAAGTTTTCCAAAAACACTCAGACAGGTAAACACCATAAAAAGGTAAAACAAATAAATGAAATGCATCTAAAGCTGCTTGCTCTTTTAGCAAATAAATTAAATATCATTTTTACAGATACAGTATTATATGAGGGGATGGGAAGATGATTGCAAATTCTCCAACACAGCTTTTGTGGTTGTGAGGCTAAAGGTTCATTTGTATTCGCCAAAGTTAATGGGTTTTATGTAAAGAACAAAAAACCTCAGGAGCATAAAGGAGATTGAGTATGATTTGAATGTACTAACCTTTAGAAACAGACAGCCCATTTTGTTTAAGTTGTTTTTCTTTGCTGGGGTTTTTCTATGACATACTGCATTTTTCAAAGGAAGCGTCTAATCAAATGTGTTTTTACACCCATTTTCAAGATTTCACTGACCTTATTGAAATTCACGATTTTTATGACCTCAGTGCAAAATCGTAGCCTTACACATGACATGTCAGTATTGTTATTCAATGCTATAAAAAGTCTTACCCCTCTCTATGATCTGAGAAAAATAATGGAGTTTGATTTATTTAGTAACACTAAATCCTGTAGTTTCTTTCAGTATAAAATGAAGTAAAAAAACATATTACCCATTATAAAATATCTGTCTGTACCAATTATGTTACTTACATATGTACAATCATAGAAATAAATATATAAACACATTATGTACAAATCTTAGAAAGGCACCTAACCTATTTCCAACTCAAATTTGGAAAATTAGAGAGCTACTTACAATCTGACTTAATTAGTAGACCAACAAACATCTGGATTATCTGGAACAACTTTCTAAACACATTCAAATTTCCTCATTTAGAAGATATTGTATAAACATTGCACACACACCAAGGCATTCCCAGGCTTACCAAGAAACAAAATGTTGTTGTTAATGGAGCTAAGTTGGCATTTAGTTTGGATGATCAGTTGGGCATCATGCTAACGAATACCTGTTTGAAATATTTATAACAAAGACAACACAGGCTATTAATTATTTTGCCTCTGTGATACTGAAGGCTTCCCAAGGTCATAACTAAAATATCAAGCAGGCAGTCAATTGATTTTGCTGATTAATTTTGATTTTTTAAATTGCCCTAATCTCTAGAGAATTAGAGCAATAGAGGGCCGATTCAGATATAAAACTATCACTCAAATAGATTTCAACTATAAAAATGAAACTTCTATCTTAAAACCACATAGTGGTGATAAGTCTTAAAGAAGAGGATTATTGTGACAATTCTGTGCCCGTTCTGTCTGTCAAATGTGTGCCTCTAAACTGATAAGTCACATAAACGCCAGTCCATTAGCTAAATTTCTTATAATAATGAGTAGCTCTCTGATTACACACTGTAGGGCAGCTCTCAAGATATTAAATGTATTATCTGGCACTCTCCATCAACTTGTCATCCAAATATGTGACTCGGAGAATGGTTTCCCAGTTATAAGCAATTAAAAGCATCTTTAATTCTCACATTGACCCTTGTTTAAACTGTTTACTTAAGAGTGCAAATTAAAAAACACACCAGCAATGTTACAAATCTACTAATATATCTTAACTAATGTATACTTCATCTTGGTTGGGTTCACTTTGCATATAATTTCCTGGTATATACAGTACTTCACATCCTGGTGACTTTTTAAAACACAGAAATTTAAAATACCCCTGTGGCCAGAGTTTAACTATTATCCAGATTCCTTGCAAGTAGGAAATGCCATAGTTGGTCATTCACAACAGAAAAAAAAACACATTTATTCTTCACATCTACAGTACCAGCGTAAGTGTAAAGTACTTCTCGGTTATTTTGCAGTTTTTGAACTTCATACAGAGTTAATATTGAGAATGTACTATTAGTCTTAAAATAAATAAAGTGTTCAATAATTAGTGTATGTCTGCATAAGCCAGAACTATATATATATATATATATATATATATATATATATATATATATATATATATATATATAAATATAAAAACAGGTTCACAGTACTTCTAAAAAAGTTAAAGATAAAGTAATGCTGCTTTTTCATTGAAAAGGAACTGACAGACTAAGTTGCAAAAATCGAAAAACTTATTGGAGACTAACAGTTGAAGCAGCCATGTACAGAGGGATTTCTCATAAGCAGGAAAAAATTATTTGAGAGGGACTAGAAGATCCTGGGGGGGGGGGGGACCAAGTAATTGCAACAGAAAAAAGAAAATCAAATTAGTAGTTTAAGAAAAATATGTATTTAAATTAATATCTGACTACATTGGACTAGTGGATCCCATGACACTTTTGTGCATACCTGTACGTAGATTAAGGGGGCTTTCTATTTTTATTTCCATTCTCCTGTGTTTGGGCCAGCCACTGCTGTATACCATTACAATCTTTACCTGAGCCTATTGACCCCAATTTAGAGACCGACAAATAATTTGGTTGTATGCTTGATGGTCAATGTGCAGTGCAAGATCCACCTGAACACACACACACACAGAAAAAATAATAATAAGACACAAATACAAAACTAATTCTATGCAACTTGTTGTCAGACTTACAGTGAGCATCCCTTTCCAATGAATATACTATTTTTGTTTTATGAATGGTCGTCTCAATGCTTTAATCAGGGAAGCAAATCTTGCTAGCTCCACTGTCACCCTGATGCTCCGATGAAGGCAATGCTAAGCTGAAACATGTGTTTGTTTGTTTTTTTTTTTTTTATATGTGAGTTGCAGAGTTTTCTGTACTTTATCCACTATCGTGACCCGTTAAGGCACCTAACTAACATTGCCTTGTGTCGCTTCATATGTCTCTACTACTTTCAAATACATTTAATACAATGGAAAACCTTCAAAGGTGAAGCCTTCCTGAATAATCCCACAAATAGGCACATGGTTTTATACTTGGGTTCATGCTGTGAAAAGGCAGTTAGTGCTTTGGTTTCATGCAAATGCAAGACCTAAGATGTTAAATTTGCAGTACTTTGCAACGGATTGGTAAATTGATTAAATAACATATTTCTAATCTATTTTACTTTTCTCCTTCTCTCTTCAATTCTTTTCTAAAAAAAAAAACACATTTCCATTTAAAATAAATAATTAAAATCCTAAGAGCTAATCTTAAATTCATCTGAATGAGTACCTTGTACTTTAGAGAAATAGATTGCTGCTAAGATAATGAAGTCAGGCTTATGAATGGCTAACAACTTATGTTAACTTCATTTGCACAATGTGATGAATATTTTGCATATATTATTGTGACTGGAATCCCGGTTGCCCATAAGTAGAATTAGTTACAGAGCTGCCCTAAAGCCAGCAAAGATCCTGAACACTTTAATTTCATTGCTCAACCAGTGAAGGACTGCATTAAAAAGAACACTGATGTTCATGTATATGAAGTGAGTTGATTCCTGCAGGGGCATCATTAGAGTATTGTTTTTTTTTCCCAAACTTTTGGTGACATGATAGGTACCACTTAATGTGAATCAAGATAAGAACTAAGCTTGCACACTGCACGCATGCTAGTGTGCATTGGTGCCGCCATATCTTACTCATGGAAAAATACCTGAGCAACTATGAGCAAGATGGAATTTCTCTAATGAGGCCAGTATAAGAATGACAACTAGTGGTGTGCATTGGGAACCACCCCTTGAAAGACTACGTTGATTTGATATTTTCCATTGCAAATCTTTGGCAAACCTCACATTTTTGGTTAATATGTTATAGATGTTTCGTATTGTTTGGGTGAGTGGACCAAAGCTGCTCCAAATGTGGGAAATGCTGTCTTTTGTAAAGAGAGTCCCTACACACAATGCAGCAACTTATTATGAATAAAGAAAAATAGGATTGTACTCAGGAATTACAATTAAACATGAAAAGGTGTTCACTTTAGAATTGTTCTGCATGTTCTGTGCATGTGATGACATCTGTAAACAAGAAAAACATTTCTGGAATTTTGACAGATCTGTAGCAGTGATTAGATGATTTCTTATACAATGTATAATACTGTAAACTAAGTTACACAAGGAAGTACTGTATTATTTACAAATTAACTGCAATGGTTATATCAGAAAATGAGAAAAAAGAAAGCTAGTTATTGACCATTTTTCTCTGACTTAGCTCCCTGTTTATGCTATAGGCTCACATTAGGTGCTATATTGGTGTCTACTAGCAACACGTCTCTTACTCCTGGGTCATACCCTGGTGAAATCATGAGAGTCATTTATCTGATTTTGATACCAAACAGGCAATGGCATTGAGTGTCCACTGGAATTAGATTCTGTCATGCCCTGGTCTGATTAATATCATATGTTTTGCCCTCAGAACTCGCTGAGATTACATCATTGTAGTATACAACCTTCTGTCAAAATTATGAATCTATTGTTCTTGGTAGATCTCTTTACCATATCAAGTTGATATTGTAAAACAGTCAGTGAAGAACCCTGAAACTGCATATCTAACCTGGATAGTACTCGTTGAGACTGAAGCATAATGTACAAGAAACCTGTCAATGCAGCACAAACAGACTGCAAGTGCATTGTAATACAATCCCACAACGGTAGTGCACAAATACAAAACCACATTGTAAAGTCTGTAGAGCTATGATGCAAACCATCCCTTTCCCAGGATGGTACATGGCTTAATTAGCATATCTGATTCCTGATTGTCTGGTTCCCTAAAGTATTAGTATATGCAATTTCTGAAGCTACTGATCTATGAGGTATTCTTAAGAATTAACTGTAAAAAAAAAAGCTAGCTGAAGTTTATAGATAGAAAACTCTTTAGCCTAGCAAATTTCATATTACATTCATGCGTCATAGGCAGTTCTTGGTATTCAGAGAATTATAAATCAATGGCAGTATGTAATATTAAAAAAAGTCAGAATATAAGTCAAATAATAATTGATGCCTGGATTTCATGTATGTACTGTATAATAACAAGTATGTACAAATTTACAGCCGTCTATGTTTTTTTTGTTTGTTTTAATGGTTATTTCTCATTTTTACTTATTTATAAATATGTTTATACAAGGCATTTTAGAATGGTATGGAATAATTACAGTCAGTTCTCTGGATAAATCACTGAACTTAACAGGGTCCAGTCCCAACTGATTGGCAGTATTGAGAGTCTATTGCACATTACTCAAAAGCCACTTTGACACACAAATGTTGGTACTGAGCCATCTCAGAGAGACATCTAAAAAATTCTTAAAAAGACCCATTCACACAGCACAAAATTGCACCATCTACAGTTTGCCGGGATGATACCATAATAACCCTTTCACACAGCCAAAGAGATCATGAGAGACCAACTTTCAAACCTGTCAGTCAACAGATCGTTCTCATGGTAACGGAAACCCCTTCAACAAAAATATTTGGCTGAAGACACCCTTAATTCTAACTTGAGTATTTAAGGAGGCTCAAGGTAGAGATGAAAAGGTATGATATTTTGACGTCACAGAAGCCAAAGTATAGGTATTTTTGTACCTTCAATACAGAATTGCCAAGGTATGACATTTTGACAGTCCAACTGCCAAGGTATGAAAGTTTGACAACTGATCTACAATCTTCAATAAAGAACATTATCAAAGTACCTTTTATCATATTGTAAAATATGTACCCATAGGTGCTTGTCATTTTGAGAGTTCATGTATAGAGTTTCTTACAAGTTGCGATGGTGACCAAATGTTTGTAAGTAGTATTGTTGTGTAAAAATGTAGCTTAAAATGAACAGTTGCAGTCAAGAAATTTAGAACAAGAACATTGCTTAAGGTGTGTGTGTGTGTTGGGCATGCGACATGAACAAAATGCAGTGAAAATAATTTTAATGAAGTGCTGTAAATGCAGCAAAAAGCTCAATATTTAAACAAAAAGGAGAGTGAAATGGTTACCGTATCAAGCTAAAAAAAGGTTTTGTGAACTCCAATAAACCAACGTTCTCTTTTGCCAGTCAAGTCGTAGAGTGCCTAAATAAAGTTTTGAGTCAACACGAACAGATCTATTTTGTCTCTGTTGCATCTTCTTAGCAGCCACTATTCCAGGTAAAATAGATTTGGTTGCATTGTTTACCATCAGGAAATTAAGGATGATTTAATTCCACAGCAGGTTCCTTAGATAGATAATGAGCTGATAATATTTCAGCCAAAGAAGCATGCACAGTAATTCAAGATGCAACCATAATGAAAAACAGCATGTAGCTGAGTTTTGGACAACTACATTTATTTCTCAAACTGACCATTTTAAGGTGAAAGCAGAATGCTTAGAAATAATATTTGCTGAGAAAAAATTAAATCATTTAGGGAATTAAAAATGAAATACACTACAGCTTACTTTATTGCAGTAAAAAAAAAAAAAAAACACATTCACTAAATTTAGCTCTCAGATTGTGTTAATGAAAATATCCAAAATGTATTGAAATGTGCTTGCTGTGGTGTATTTAATATAGTAAATAATAGAACGAACTCGATGCAATTTAAACTTGTTTTTACTGAAAAATAAACAGTAACATGTAATCATAAGAGCTGTCTGTGTTACATGCTCTCAGATCAGGACTTCACTAACACTGAGCATGGGAGCTGCATCATGCTGTTTCCCATATTACAAGTGGACAGAATTGAAGGTGCGGCCACAAATTCTGCACACATTTTTAGCCAGCCTTGTGTTGCAGGGGCCCTGATGCTCAAAATCCATTTTTACTCTTGTTGATCTTGCCTTGCTGTGAGCAGTGCTGAAATAAAGCTCCTTCATTGCCCTAATGGAGTACTTTGTCAGACACTGCAAGCAGACCACTACTAGTCTAGCATATGCTCAAACCATGAAAAAAAGCAGCAGAATGTATATTTAATCCAATTTTTCAAAGACTTCCACTGGGAAACCCCCCTCCTGCACATACCCCCAAGGCACTACACGTCTGCTGAGATGGGTGCCCCCTACTACCTTAGAAGTGCCACGTACTTTAAAACTAATTGAATAAAAATGTTCTAGTATCATGGCTGCAATTGGTGATAGCCTCTTTTTTTGTTTTTATTTATTTTTATTTTGAACAAAGATTATTGGATTGTTGCACTTGATTCATTAGAATTTTAAATAGTATTTAGTCAGCTTCACAGGTAGAAGCAACTAAATTAATGAAACCAACATTTCCATTTACTTTAGAAAGAAATAAGTCACATTTTGCTCTGAGATTGGGCCCAGCAATATATATATTTAGAGTGACCAATTATTATTTTTTATGTATTTTCCCCCAATTATGTTTTTTCTCCTCTCTGCAGCCGGTCCCCACACAGCACAGACGCTCTGAGGATGTGTGAGCGTCCTCCGATCTCAAGTCTAAGATCTGGGGTATGTAATAATAAGGCCCCAAATCCCCTCCTGATGTTGTCACCAGGTCAGTGCTATGAACTGCCATGCAATACAGTTTAAATGGTCACTCAATAAAATGTGATTAGTACTGTATCTGGAAGTCCCTTGCTTTTCAAAAGTAATTTATTAATTGAGTTTTTTTTTTTAACACTGCTTAAAGTGTAATCCCAAACCCTTCCCCAAACTGCTAAAATATTGTAAAAAATTATAAAAACATATTGGTGTTAATCCACTTCTTGGTAAATATGTTTTACTTCAGAGTATTATAAAGACAGCCATTTATTAGAAAGCACGGACCTAGGTGAAAAAATATTCTCTCTTCTGAGGGAACAATATACCAGTCGTGAAAGAAAGATACCATCAGTATATTTATATTTCAGTTTTATTATGAAGACCAAGGAATAGATGTTTGCAGTAAAACAGATATTTTCCATGTTGATCCATCAAATTCCATTATATTTCTTGGAAAGTGGAAATGGTATCTGATTTTGATAATGCTGAAATGGTTAAAAGGTCAGACATAAAAGATCATTTAAACATAATGCAGCACATGCATGCATTATGTATATTAAATATGTCAAGATTTAGCATTTAGTCATTTCCCTAACATGCTCTAACAGCATAAGGCTTTAAATCAAATATATCCATGTTTGTTCTTTAGTATGGATTATCCACTATTAATATAATGAAAACAATAATCTGTGTCTGGGTATTTTAATGTGATGGCCACAAAAGACAGAATCCATTTACAGAAATGGGCCATTTGGGTGATTAAGCAGCTGCACTGTGCCCTATATTTGAACAACAGTCATAATTGAGAAGTCTGGCTTTTGCAGGAACAGAGAGCTTTGATGTAGATTATCACTTATGGGTTGTTTGTGGAAAACAAACAAGGGAAAGTGGACTTTCATCAAAGCAGAGAGCTGCATTAACAGAGTACAAATTGTGTGAGAAAAATAAATTACTTGTTCAAAAACATTAAGTAAAAATGTATTAATTCATGAACTTTTTCTACTGTTGTTTCAAAAGGCACTTATAATGCATGCATACACATACAACTTTGTGAAAAGGGCTCAATATTTTACAGTCAAAAAAGCTATTTTGGGGGGCCCCAGTGTGGCTCCTCCAGTTAAAGCGCTGCTGTTGGGAGCGCAGGATGATTCATACAGCTCAGATGGCGCCAGTTCGCATCCAGGCTGTGCAAAGAGGCCAGACTTTGCTGGGGACTCCAAAGGGGGCGTCACATTGGCTCTGACGCTCCCGGGGTGGGGATGGGAAACCGGCAGGGATTGCTTCTCATCGCGCAACAGCAAACCTTACTGGCCAGACACCGAGCACATTCAGAGTGGATAAAAATCAGGGCTGATCTCTGTTCTCCGGGATCGGTACACAGCCCACATCTGCTCTTGATTGCTTGGCATAAAAGTGATTCTGGCTTTAGACTTGAGATCGGAGGATGCTCACATGTCCTCAGAACGTCTGTGCTGTGTGGGGACCCGCTGCAAACATAATTGGGAAAATAAATAAAAAATAATAATTGGTCACTCTAAATATATATATATATATATATATATATATATATATATATATATATATATATATATATATATATTGCTGGACCCAGTCTCAGAGCAAAATGTGACTCATTTCTCTCTAAAGTAGCTGGAAATGTTGGTTACATTAATTTAGTTGCTTCTACCTGTGAAGCTGACTAAATACTATCTAAAATTCTAATGAATCAAGTGCAACAATCCAGTAATCTTTGTTCAAAATAAAAAGAAATAAAAACAACAACAAATAAAAGAGGCAATCACCAATTGCAGCCATGATACTAGAACATAACAGCCAAAGATTAAAGCTGTCATGATGCATTTAGAACTCACAAAATGTGGGAAAATGTCAGCAGTGGTGACTGAAGCCAATTATTCACAGACTAGATGCAAAATGTTAAGCTCAGTGTTGGAGCAGAATCTGCCAAACATGTCAAATTATGTCATACTGCATTGCTGTGATGGGGACCACAATATACTTGGATTGAGCAAGAGAGTTCTGCACAATTAGAAGTATTTTCAGTTTGTCTTTTAAACATCAATATAGACTCTTTTTTTTAGACATGCATTTGGCTGTACTCAGTGGTGTCTTATCAAAACAACACTGCCCTGATGTACATGGTATATACAGTACAGTATAGATGTGTCCTATTGCTTCACTAATGGAACCTAGTTCCTTTAGAGCCCAAATGGTCCAGGTTTCTATCCTGTACCAGTCATGGATAAATGTGTTACAATTCCATATTGGCAAGCATGAGTCTCTAAACAAATTGTACTGACTACAAAATCTACAACATCTAAAGCAAAGAGCACAGAACTCTAAATTATGGAAGAGTTTAATAAACAATAAACACCGATTTAAACAGAGTAATTTATTATTTCGATTTCAGATTAATGATTAACACATCATTGACGCTGATATGTTCAATAATACAAATATATATGGCTTAAATATTAATTAGATGGAGCCAAATTTTAACTATAGACATTAACTACAGTTTGGTTGCATTTTAATCAGAGTTCCAAACTTCCATAAAGGAGCCAGACTTTACCACTGTACTTATTTTCTGGATTGTACTATACTAATTAGCATTCTCATTACATTCCAATAAGTAAGGTTAATGTGACATGAACCAACACAGAACTTATGGCCTCAGTCTCCCTGTGGTAAAAATGTAGAATGTCATATAGCAGAAAATAATAAGAATTACAAAATACATTTAGTAGAATAGGAAAAGCATTTAAATTTTCTTTAAAAAAAATGGAAATCTGTTCATCTGGAACAGGTTTGGTACAAGTTATATTATATAATGTGCATCCTTATCTGTATTTACAGGAATACTCTCAAGACAAATTAGGCACTGTTCATGCACTCAGGCTTGCACAAGCATTTTATGATTGAACGCAATCTTATTATGTATTGCGCTTCAAGGAATATAAGACACATAGGATATTATGTAATTAGGGAAAAATTCCTGAAGACATCTGAAAAAATCGAAATTAAACAGCTGAATTTGCATCTACTTACCAAGATGGTTCATTATAGTGTATAGTAGAATAACATGTTAGTAATAAGTAATACATGTAACATACAGATGCCTCTGGTACACTGTGAGAATTATGTATATTTCATGACACCTTGAAGTGAGTTGTTATGCTTATAAAACAGCTTTGCGTTAATACACATTTGTTTTGTTTTTTTAACAGCTCTGCTTAGGATATTGGAGGGTTGAGCTTGACAAAGGTTAAGCCATCAAGGATATCACAAATTGACATGAGAAAAGTTACTAATGTTTTTAAGTTTTTTTTTTTGTTTGAAACCTTGTTTTATAGCATTTTTCTTACACAACTATGGAATGTTACAACCAAATCAGATGCTGGAATTTCAAAATGGAATGTGTGCAAGGCAGTGAGTACATCTTTAAAAGAGTAGTCTTTGAGTTAAAGATCCAAACCATATAGTCACTATCAGATTGAAAAAAATGCTATTTATTCCTCCAGTCGGACAATTGAAATATTTGTGTCTACTCAACAAATGCTATTGATAGTGTGGATGCTGCTGGTGCATTTACAATGGACACATATTGTGCCACTTACTGGATTAAGAATTGAGTTGACACAAAAAGAAGCCCTGCCTTCCCTTCTTGTCATTTGTAGGCAGCTCTAATCAATCATTGGTGTACAAATTTATGAGAACGTACCTACTGTGCCAGGAATCAGGGAAACAACAAAATACTCCAGTTCCAGGATTCTACACTTTGTTCATGTACAAGAGAACTACATGCAATCTTTTTTACAGTATAGATCAAATCAACTCAATGTGGTTCATATGTTTTTACATCTTTTGTATTTGTATTGTTTTTGAGTCAACATTACCTGAATTGTAATCGCCCAGACAATAAAAATATTTATTTATTTATTTATTTTTTTAAATTGTTGTAATGTCTTTACTTGAAGGAAGTGTTAACAGTGGGATAGCACAATAATGTAACCTACCAGAAATTGAAGTTAAAACTGGATTGTTTTCTTAACATTTGGAGGTTTGTAATGATGAGTGATATATCTGCACACATTTATCTGACAATGCCTACATATGCAATGTATTTCATAAAGCCCATACAGAATAATGATTTCACCTGAAACCTTCCTCCAAAGCAGACCTGTGTGATGCTGGCTTTTGTAACAAGTTGGATATTGTGTGGTACAGTGGTAAACTAGCCGCTTTATAAACCCAGTTGTTGAGGGTCAAATTCCTATTCTCCTCCTGTTCTTATACAATATTTTCCTTAGATTTTTTAAAAATTTTAATTATATTTTATAATTAAAAAAAAAGTTCTTATTTGATGTACCATCTTCCCTTGATAAAATGTCATGTATAAAAAAAGAGATAGGATTCAAACTATGCAAACACAGTATCACTGGATAGACTATATCCTATAAAGCAGTTAAAAGCAAAATATTTAAAACAAAGAAAACTACAGTATTGAGTTGGAGATCTGCCTAAGAGACCACATTGATTTATAAAAACAGTATATGTTAAATATACAATACACATGCACAAATCACTCCATTTAATTGAATCTTTACAATAGGCTACCTATGATTTTTAAAGAGACTTGTGTTATTTTGCTTTGCTATTTTTAACATTATGTTTTTATTTTATTTTACTATACCATATGTCACAAATGTATTTATGGTACATATTTAAAGTGCTGTTAAATTTCTCATTAAATTAAAGAAGAATCCCTGCTTAATCAGGGCAGCATTAGTCAATGTTAATCTTTTGCGGATTTCCTTTCCAGTCCAAACAAGTGTGGATAAATGAGTTTCTTTTTGTTGATCCACTAGGTGGTGTAAAGCATAGGAATGATCAGGCTGTAGAAAAAATAAGTCTATTTCAAGCTAGAGGCTCACAGATAAGCTACAATGTGCAAATATTTGGTAGGTGAGGACATGAATTACTTTCAATACCGTGTGATCTGTTCAGTCTTATTGGTTGACTCCCCTTAAAAACAGTGTTGTCAGTGAATTTCGCTGGTTTCCGGTGTCTGTATGGTCGAAAGTATCATATGTGGTATCCAGAAAACAGTCCACAGAGACGGTAAGAACCAGCAAGGCAGTGCGCTGCACGAGATGAAGCATAAATCTATTTTGGTATGAATATCATCTGTATAAATTCCATTATTCCAGAGAAAGACATTGCAAGTGCAAAATGTATTTTCCATGCCGGGGATGAAAAGTGAAGGTGCAGAGCCAGGGATAAAAAAAAGCAGAGCCAATGATAAAAAAGCAGAGCAAGGGAACCCCCCCCCCCCCGTTTTTGTTCAAAAGAGCCAACATCCCAACGTTTCAGTATGTTAACATACCTTTGTAGGGAAAGTGTGTTTGAAAACAACAAAGAGGATATGTCATGAAAAGTCATGACCTACAGTATTTAGGTAATATGTTTTCTCGGGTGACTATAATCCCTCGGGTGATGGTGATCATCAGATCTGTGTGGAAATCAATGAGGAATGTATTTCATAAATAGAGATTATTTTTACTATCTTTCTCATTCACGAGTAATGTAACATACTTAAAATCGACATTGAAAATTTTGAACCTGTGAAGGTTTTTCAGTGGGGTGGAGGGACAATGATGACGACAAAGTGACTCAGAAGTTGTAACCAACATATGAAGAGCTAAACACTTTGTGTTTACTGCAGTTTGAACCCAAGCCCCTGGGGTGGCAGCTTGTGCATTGAGGCAGACTGGTTAAACATTTTCAATCTGCCACTTTCTTAAGTACAGCAATGACTGTAGAAAGACTTTCTATTGATTTGCTGATACCAGTGGGTAAATATAGAAAAGGCTACTGTGTTACACAAGTGTATACCCTCAAAAAAAAAAAAAAGCTTTGGTAAACATTAGACATTTTACACCACTGGAATTCAGATGCTAAATTCTTCTTATGCTTTAGTGCATGTGGATTTCAGAGCATACATTAGACTGTGCTTGTTATGTCATTGTTCATAACATTAACACTCTCTGTAAATCAGTATGTATACTGAGTTTACAGGTAAGAGAGACTGCAGACAGAAGACCATCTATTTTCACTGCAATGAAGGTATCCATCTTCTCAATTACAATATGTTAATACCATTTTCAATTGTGCTTACATTTTTATAGATAGTCCCCTCTGACAAATGTGGTTTGGTTTTTTGTAACCACTGTGAATGTGCAATGAAGATAAAGGGCAAAGCCTGAAGCATTCTTATAGTTAACTGGAGATGATTATTAAACCTCCCTACCAACAGCTGGTCAGCCTCCAGTCAGACTGAAATAAGAGAGACAGATACAGACGTAGCTGTTCTGTAGCACATCTGACTTCACTGAAGCCCTATAAAATTGAGCAGACATGGCATTTTCACACAATGGCATTTTCACTTCTCAATAAAAAAAACCCTTTCAAATGCTCAGATTAATTTAAGGCAAGTCACTACCATCCTGTGACAGCCAAAGAATATGATCATCCTTGCAACAGATTCCTGCTTATGCGCCTGACATTTGGTCATATCGAATCAGTGTACTATACTGTAGTTTCACACCCCGAATTAGGATTGAGTATTAAAATGACCTTTCCTTCCTGGTCATGGGTCCAGTTCTTTCCAAGTGGTTTAATGGTCAAGTTAATAGGCACAGTATTATTTTGGCCATATGAGGGTGCTTAACATTTTTGGCCTGTCACCAACATTAATAAATCAATCAGCTGAACAATACCACAAACAAAAAAGATTTCCTATTGCAAGTCCAGCATTGGCCACACTGTGCCAATAATTAAACATAGAAAGATAAAGTAGCAGTGGAAAAAAGGTATTGATCAATGGTATAAGAACGATAAATACATTAATATATAAATACATCTTTTGTCATACATAGCATGCATTTTTATTCTAGGCATGGAAGCTTACTGGCTCATGCTGGGAGCTGGGAAATGTAGTCAGGGCAGTAAAGGTCTCCACACACCAGACACAATGCGATTTGTCCTACAATAAAATGGTACTTTCGCTGCGACACTACCTTTCACGCCAGTGGCGATAGGCTCTGATTGTATCATTGGCTGGAAAAAAAATCACACACATGATAGTCCTCTTATACAGCTAATAAAAATGTATAATACATAATAGTTTTTCAGAATACTTATTTCAGTAAAGGTAAATGAATCATACAAACCAGCTATTTCCATTTCCTTCATTGCCGTGTCTTTATAATTTTTGGGTCCTTTATTATACAGCCCCAGGTATTTTGATACTACAAGAATGATCTTTTCTTGTTTACTGAAGGCATGCAAGGGAAGCTGTTCCTCATTGGTCAGTTCCCAAGCTGCCATGCAACAAAATCGCAAAAATAGACACCAATTCCATTTTTTTCGCATCGCTTCTGTGTCGTTTCAGTGTCGCCTTTCGCATCGCAGGCAGTGTGAACGGCTTGTATCAAAAATACATGTTTTCTTTTTTTTCTTTTTTTTTTTTACAACACATTCGCTTGTCGCATCGCGTCAGGTGTACAAAGGCCTTAACCCTTTGCAGAAGGCCTATTATGATTTCAGACAAATTCGTCTGATGATGTAATTGCACACAGCGCTGTGAAAAGTATGTTATTCTTTTTCAAATTAGCATAAAAACCTTTGTTAGACTTCAGACAATCAAACATACAGCAGTTACTCCGGTCTGTAGTTCTAGATCGATATTTTTTTTAAATAACAGTTTGTATCTATACTAGTGTTCCTCTCATTTGGCTTGCCCCTATCCCGGGGCCTCTGTCCTGTGTGGGAGATCCAGAGAACATTGTAATATACAACTGTTCTTATGGTGCAATTTAAAAGACTTCTGTCTTGATCATTTTTTTTGTTTTTCTACCGAGTGATTTGGCAACCACAATGCGTTCTACAAGTACAAAGAATTACCTGTCAGCATAGTAAATCGGCCAAAATGTCTATAAACAAACAAAACATTTAGTACTGTAGTGAAATATCTGTGTGAAAACTTCAGGCATGACAAACCAATCAAAATGTATTTCACTAAAGCTCCTAACCAATAGAGTTGAGTTTCTGGATGCAGTGCAGGTTTTTAGTATCTATGTTTGCAATGTTTACTCAAGATTATCGTAGACCATGGCATCAAACCGCAATTCTTTACCAGAGAGGTTTCTAAATCGTTTTGCAAGACCCAGAACGCTTACTGGCCCAAAAGAAATACGGTAGAAGACATTTTTATAGAAGATGTTGATAGAATGCCAGAAGGAGAAAAATATCTCCTGGATTACAAACTTCTCCACACTGATATGAAGATTCTGAAATAGATGAGCCTGTGAATGTTCCAGTTTTGCTTGTTTAGTTTTCAATAGATGATAGTTATGTGAAATAAACTCTGGTCATAAATATACTAATGTGTAAATAGATAGTAAATTGTACAATTGTTTAGTGTAGGCTTATGTGTTATGCTTACAATATTGTATCAGACTTTGCTTTTGTTAGTGTTATCCTTTTTTATTTATTTTTTACATTATTGGTTCCTTTTTCATTTTGCCATTTATGAATTTGGTCCAATGTAGTATATTGTTTGTATAGCTAATAATTAGTTATTATAATGCAGTATTTAGTATTTATTTATTTATTTATATTGAAAACGTGTTGTTCAAATATTTTGTGGACAATGCACTTTTAAGTATTTTTCTGAAAATCTGAATTATTTTTTTATGCTTCCTGTTGCGCAGACATTATTCATATTCTAACATATGTATGTTCACAAGTATACAGACGATATTTGTTATAAATTAAAAAAATATTTTTAAAGCATTTTTTTTTAAGACAAAAATGTGTGTGTTTTTTCTACTTTTGTTTTGCTTTCTAGTTGGGTAAATTTAGATTGTGCTTAATGTCAGAGTGTAACCCTTGGTATGTCCAGGTTTTACAGACACTCAGCTTTTAAAAAAAGCCTCACATTCTATGCTTTAAATTGATATATACATGTTCTCACATAATAAGCTAAAACCCTGCTAATCACTTCTCAAAAAGGTAAAAACTCGCACCTGTCAAACAATTTTGTGTAAAAGCAAGACCATACATGATATTAAAAAAAAAAAAAAATCTTTCAGATTCTAGTTCCTGTGGTTTGTGGCTGTCAATGATAACTTTACATATTTTAAGTAGGGGGGCGGGCAGGTGTTAGCCACAAGGCTGGCTAACCATTACATCTTTATTAGTCATGTATCTAGTGCACAATCTTAGGTTCTCTATTTTCTCTTTTTTGTAATTTTTTGTCTTCTGAGAGGAAGGATTAAAATATGCATAGACAAATTTCCCTGATGATAAGTTCCAGGCTGTTGTCTTGCTGGCTTGTAAATGCTCAATTGTGAAATATTAATAAAAAATATTGTGTTGAGGTTTCTGATAGCAGTCGAGTGGCTGCACTGTGGTTTTTCTATTAGAGATGTATTGGTGATTCCGAGAAGCCTGTGGCGCCTAAATGGGTTTTACTTAATATGATTTTGAAAGCTGATAGCATTATCCAAGAAGACTCCAAGTCACACAGCTACAGACCTAATGACTCTAACAAATGACCTTCTTTGTTAGTTGTTTTGTCTTACTCTTTTCTTTTTTACTTCGACAAACACAGATGCAATAAATTAAAAATACTTGTAGCTCACAAAGCTTTACAACAGCCAGGCTTTGTCTGTCATTAGATGTAGGAATGATAATATCCATATATGTAATGTATTTATTTATATAGTCTTCTGAACACAGATACTGAGGCCCTTGTGACTATTGGGTGAAAATATCATTGCTTTTTTTTTTAAATACATGAACGACATTAATTATCTTGCAACCTTCACTGTAAGTGATTTTACTCCACATTTGTCTCTCAGGAAATCTAAAAATAAAGAGTCTGAGGAAGCATAATGATTTCTAGTTTGCGTGGATGAGCAGAAAAATATATGCTTAAAAGCAAATCATAGTAAAGATTAATAAAACGGGATTACATGAATTTATATGGCAGGTTTTAGGAGATCAATGTCCATTTAATTAAGTAGCAAATGAATACATGTATACCCCAAAGTGTTTATCATGCTATTATACCATTACAAATGATCGTCTTCCAATAGGCACTTCATCTGGTACCCAGTGGTGTGGGTTACACATGTGTTCCCTTTTTTTCTTTATGTCACAGAACTTTGTCATTTATGTTAACAGACTTCACTGCTGGTGCAGTAAAACTTGGATGGGTGATAAAATATAAAAAAGTACTAACTGTATAAATTCTGAAATGTACGGAAGAGCCTTCGGGCCATGCAACTTTGAAACTCAAAATTTCGAAAAGTGCAACACATTGAGGGAATCAAATTTCATACTTCACAAAATGCCTTAAAGAAATGAGCTTATAAAACTGTATTTTAGGTTTGCTTTCAACAGCAACAAAATACTTGCAATGGTAGCACATGGACATGGCATTACTGAGTTATAGAACTTTAGAGAGATCACTCAAGAAACCTGGTCTGTACAGGAGAAATAAGTACTCCGATTAGCTCAATGTGGCTGCTTTCCTACAAAGTGAAATTGAGAAATCTAGACAGAAGCAAGGTCATCAGTGGTTACACCTACGAGCAATCCAAAAAGGACTTGTTGTTACACAGGATAACAATAACACAGGTGCTGAATGTCATTGATCCACAGGGTGTGCAACTCAGACGAGCTCACCGATTATGAAGACATCAATGCAGCAGCAGAGGTCCAAATGCTATTTGGCATATGGATTTGTATGACAAGCTTAAGCCATATGGCATCGCAATTAATGGCTGCATTAATGTTTTTAGAAGCTACGTCACCTGGATGGAAGCTTTCACAACCAATAATGACCCCGAAGTTATTGCCATTTACTTTATTGAATCGATAACGTCTAAAGGTGGTTTTCCTGAAAGAATGCATGCTGACAGGGGTACTGAAAGTGGTCAAGTTGAACAAATGCAGAAATTTCTAAGAAGGGAGCACATGGATTATTTTGCTGGTGAAAATAGCTTCCTTTATGGACATAGCACAGCAAATCAGCGCACTGAATCATGGAGGGGTATGCTGAGAAAACAAAATGTTCAGTTCTGGGTGAACCTGTTCCAAACCATCCAAGATAACAGGGGATTCATGGGTGATATTCTGGACAGAAGTCTCATTCAGTTCTGTTTCTTAAACCTTATACAGGTATGTATTTTACTTTTAAAGTTTTGTATGTAGTATATATTCACTAAACAACAATATCACTATGCACTGTTATGTATGACGCTGACAACTTGCTAAATCACTATTGCTTTTTATTAACTCCGAACAGCAATATTGCAAAACACACACTGCCTCGTAAAACACATCTCACTCACGTACTTTACCAACTGTCGTAAAGTCACGTAAAATGCAAACACAACATTTCCTCCCCCCTCCCATGAAGGACTTAAGTGTGGAAGTCTGTAACAAAGTCAGTGAAACGATGAGGTCGTGCCCGGGTCCTCTGAGGTCTCTGAGTTGCATACATGCCATGACACTGGTTAGCCAACTCATTCTCAGTAGTGGTCTCACCTGCAGTTGCACAATCCCAGGACTCCCCGGCCAACATCTCCGGTTCCTGTGGTGGGGCTGCAACTCTAACCTACTGCTGTGCCATTTAGAACCATCTTGAAGAATGAAGGTGGTGGGTCCAACTTGCTTTTGAATTTGTATTGGCTTAGAAAACTGAGTCCATAACTTGTCTCCCGCCTGAGGACGTTTAATTCTGACCCACTGGAGTGGCACAAGATCAACTTTCCTTGCCCCCCGCTTCAAGTCTACGTATTGCTTCATCTTCATGGCCTCCTGGCGTTGCTGTACTTTTTGGTATATTGCGGCAGTGGTGTGAAAGGGTTCAGCTTGTTTTATTTTGTCTAAAGGCAGTCAAAGGTTTCTCCCCATCATCAGTGTTGCAGGAGAAACCCCGGTGGTTGCATGCGGTGTTGCATGATAATGTTGCAGAGTCGATCTTAGTGCACTAGTGAAGGAGAAACCCTCTAGGAGGTGGGTGCGCAGACCATTTTTCATGGTCCGATTGAACCTTTTCACCCCTCCAATGACCTCCGGGTGGTAGCGGGCGGTAGTAATATGGTTAATGCCTTTGTCTGCTAAGTACTTTTTGAAGACGTGGGACACAAATTGAGGTCCATTGTCAGTAACAATAGTCTCTGGCAGCCCCCATCGAGCAAAAAGGGATTCCAGTGTCTCCACCATCACTGAAGTTGTAATCAGCGCTGTGGGGAAGACTTCCGGCCATTTTGAATGTAAATCATATGCAACCAGGAGGAACCTTTGATGATATGGTGCTCTGTGTATCTCGCCACATATATCAAGCTGGATTTTCTGCCATGGTCCTGAGGGCCAAGCCACCGACTTGAGTGGAGCTGTCTGTGGTCTCTGTGACTTACCACTCAACAAACAAGCCTCACAGTCCTTTACGAACAGCTCAATTTGGCTATCAATCCCAAGCCACCATACTATGTCCCTGCAATGTTGTTTCATGCGTACGACACCTTGATGGCCTTCATGAGCCATTTTGATGACACACCCCTGCAACACTGCTGGAATGACAACACAGTGACCACGTGCTATGCCGAATTTGCCCCAGCAGGACAACTCATCTTTGATTTTAAGGAAGGGTGAAGATTGTCAACAACTGTTTTTGGCCAGCCCTCTGTAATATATTGTCTCACTGCCCTATGAAGCAAATCATTCCCTGATTCTCTCTCCACTTCTTCTGGTGTGATAACCGTGGCAAGGGAACTAGTAAGTGTTATGTCTAATAACATTAATATTATTATTTAGTTATACATATATATATGTATATATATATATACGGACACGGTGCTCTGGTTCAACAAAAGTTTCTTTATTGTTCCCGCATCACATACACGGAAGACTACGCCTGCTTCGTGAGCTAAGCTAATACTACCAGTAGATGGCAGCAAATAACTAACACTCTTAAATCCAATACATAACATTTCCTTCCTGTTAAATGTTGTTGTCACAAATTGAATCATCTACATAACTAGAGGTAGAGGGTGGACTGCCTCATGCCTCAAGCTAGCCAGGGGATTATTCTGCCCCCTTCTTCTGGCTTGCTCTCTATACACTACTGAACTATTTTAACATGCAAGCCTTCATTGTTTTACTATTTATTTATTTACGCTGTGCCGATAATTAAAAAGTCAAACGGTTGGGAGCTTTCTTACTCCGAACAGGATAGCGTCTCTCGACAGCATTTGGTGACGGTTCTGCCATGTGTAAATCTTGGTTCGTTGAAGGTGGAAACAAAGGTTCTTTAGCATTGGTTTCAGCCTCAATGACCCCTTGGAAGTTGTGTTTGCAGTTGGTGAACATGCTGTGTAAACCTCAATAGGCTCTGTCAGGGTTGGTAATATTTCTGCTGCAGGATCTTCATTCGGGTGGGTGCCAACACAATCCAGTAGCTGGTCAGCATGACGTCTCCAAGACATTCCAGTTCCCACATCCACAGTGTATGAGACAGGTCCAGTTTTGGCAGTAACAACTCCTGGAATCCATTTATCTCCCTTACGATATTCCCGCGCCAGCACTGCCTGACCAACTTGAAATTGTCTGTCCTTCGCAGTGTTTTGTCGTTGTGCTATGTGCAACCCCTGATTCTTTTCAACATGTAAAGACATGTCTGGTTTTAGCAGATCCAATCGTGTGCGCAGCTTGCGTTTCAAAAACAACATTGCTGGAGATTCATCTGTTGTTGCATGAGGAGTGTTTCTATACACAAGTAAAAAATTATCTAGTTTTTTACTAGTAGTGGCACTTTCCTTCGCCGACTTGAGTGCATGCTTCATGGTTTGAACAAAGCGTTCAGCCAAACCATTCGTTGCTGGATGGTATGGGGCAGACCTGATATGTTTTACGCCATTGGTTTTCAAGAATGCTTCAAATTCGCTAGAGATGAACTGTGGGCCATTGTCACTTACAAGCTGTTCTGGAATACCGTAGTGACTGAATAGTCCTCTCAGAACCTGAATGGTTTTCGCCGCAGTGGTGGATTCCAGTATGAAAACTTCAGGCCACTTCGAGTGAGCATCCACCACGATGAGAAACATTTGTCCGTTAAAAGGACCTGCAAAATCAATGTGAATACGTTGCCATGGTCTACCTGGCCATACCCATGGGTGGAGAGGTGCACGACTTGGCATATTTTGGACACGTTGACATGATGTACAAGATTTTGCCTTCTCCTCAATTTGTGTGTCTATTCCAGGCCACCAGATGTAACTCCTTGCTATGGCCTTCATTCTGACTACTCCAGAATGTCCTTCATGTAGCATATCCAATACTCTGCTTCTTAACTTTGCAGGTATGACAACACGGATACCCCACATTAAGCACCCTTGGTACACAGACAGTTCATGGCGCCTTCGTAGAATGGTGTCTTTACAGCAGGGTTGGCTTCTAGCCCGCCTTTTAAGACTTGCTCTAGAATCTGAGACAGTGTAGGGTCAGTTCTAGTTTCTCTTCTCACTTCAGCACATTTCACTGGTAGCTGTTCCATTTGGTTGCAATAAAACACGTCGACTGTGTCAGGTTTGTCTTTATGTGTCACCTTCAATGGTAATCTTGACAGTCCATCAGCATTCCCAATATTGGAGCCTTTCCTGTATTCAATGTCGTATGTATGGGCAGATAACAGTAAAGCCCAACGTTGCAGTCTGGCTGCTGCTAATGATGGAATTCCCTTCTTTGGACCAAAATGGTTGTGAGGGGTCGGTGGTCGGTGAATAATGTGAACTTCCTGCCATATAAGTATTGGTGGAATTTCCGTACACCGAATACTATTCCAAGAGCCTCCTTCTCGATTTGTGCATACTTCTGCTCAGCCTTACTGAGAGTCTTGGATGCAAACGCAATTGGTCTTTCTTCTCCACCCGGAAGGACATGAGAAATAACCGCACCCACTCCATATGGTGAAGCATCGCAAGCAAGGGTAATTGGAAGGTTTCCATCAAAGTGAGTTAAAACCTCTGATGACACTAACTGTTCCTTAGCCATCTTAAATGACTTTTCACAGTCCTTAGTCCACTGCCATTGCTTTCCTTGACACAATAACGCATTTAGTGGACTCAGAATGGTTGCTAGGTTAGGTATAAACCTACTGTAATAGTTTAACAGTCCTAGAAACGATCGCAACTGGCTCACATTTTCTGGTGCAGGCGCATCCACGATAGCTGTAACCTTTCCAGGTGACTTGTGTAAGCCCGTAGCATCAATGATGTGTCCCAGATACTCCAATGATTGTTTAAAAACTCACACTTGTCCTTCTGAACACGCAGGCCATACTCTTCCAGGTGTTGCAAAACAGCATCCAGATTGTTAAGATGTTCCATCTCGTTTCTACCTGTGACCAGTATATCATCAAGGTAGCAATGAACACCAGACAGTCCCTGTAATATTTGGTCCATGGCCCTTTGGAACAATGCAGGAGCTGAAGCAATACCAAAAGGTAAGCGGTTGTAACAGTACAGACCTTTCTGTGTTGTAATAGTCAGGTACTTCCTAGATTGCTCTTCCACCGTCATTTGCAAGTAGGCGTTGGACAAATCCAACTTACTGAAGCACTGACCTCCGCTAGAGAAGCAAACAAATCTTCGATCGTGGAATTGGGTACTGTTCAATACACAGAGCAGGGTTTACTGTAACCTTGAAGTCACCACATAGCCTCACTGTGCCATCCTTCTTGATAACAGGTACAATCGGTGTTGCCCAATCACTGAATTGCACTGGTGACACTACTCCATTTTCTAGCAATCGGGTCAATTCAGCATCCACTTTGGGTTTGATTGCATATGGTACCGTGCGTTTTGGCAAAACTTTGGTTTGCTGTCAGGTTTCACAATTATCTTTGCCTCAATTCCCTTCATTGTGCCAAGTTCCTTTCTGAATACAGAGCTATGCTTAATCAGAACTGCTTCCAAATTGCTTGGCTGAGTTAAGGATTTTATTTCCTGCCAGTTAAGATTCATTTTCTTAATCCATTCCCTACCAAACAGAGGTGGGTAATCACCCTCAACAACATATAGCTGCAGTAGCTCCATCTGACCATTGAGTTTCACCTGTACATTAATTTTTCCACTGGGCAAAACTGCTTCTCCAGTATAAGTTTTCAACACTACATTCGTATGTTGCAAGGGAAAATTACTTAACTTGTCTTCATACATTTTCTTTGATATCAAGGACACTGCAGCACCAGTATCCAGTTCCATTTTCAAAGGGTTTCCCTCAATTTCTGGTGTGACCCAAATATTGGCCGTTTCACCTTTAAGAGTAAGCACATTCAAAGCCAATTCGGTATCTGTGTCAGCATCATCACTTGACTCATTTACTTCCACGTACTGCACACTTTTCTTCCTCAGCTTGCTACTATGCGTTCCCCTTTTCATGCTTTTTCATTCTGCAAACGCGTTCTATGTGACCCTTCTTGCCACAACAACGACAATCCTTTTCTTTAAACCAGCACTCCCTTTCGCTGTGGGTATCCTTCCATAACGCCAGCAATTATTAACCGACTTGCTTCTCCGTGTCAACGTGAGCTTATTTATATTAGGCGGCGTTTAGTTGTTGAGATTCTCTAGCAGCCGTCTCCATTGATACAGCAATCTCTGCTGCTTTTTGAACGTCAATTCAGCTTCAGATAAAAGACGTTTCTGGATCGCTTCCTTTCTCAAGCCACATACCAATCTATCTCTTAATGTATCATTAAGATGTGTGCCAAACTCACAGTGCTCTGTTAATTTTTTAGCACTGCTATATACTGCACCACAGACTCACCCTCTTCTTGATTACGTCTGTGAAAACGAAACCTTCCGGCTATTACCAGAGGTTTAGGGGAAAAATGTTCCTGCAGTGTTTGTACTATTTCATTATAGCTTTTAGCACCAGGCTTTTCGGGCGCTATTAAACTCCTTAACAGGCTGTATGTCTTACCCCCAATCACACTTAATAAAGCCGCTACTCGCCTTTCTGTTGGTATGTCGTTTGCTGTGAGGAAGTGTTCAAAACGTTCGATGTAAGTGTTCCAGTCTTCTGTATTTTCATTGAAGCAGTCGAGTCGTCCTATGATCGCCGCCATTTCTTCCTTCAGTATGTAGTCGTCGTCACTCGTCCGAGTATTGAAAGTTATTTAGACAAACTGTAGCGAATCAATTATTGCCAGCAGCTGTCTATTAGCTTAAAACAAATCCTCGTCGCCACTTTATGTTATGTCTAATAACATTAATATTATTATTTAGTTATACATATATATATGTATATATATATATACGGACACGGTGCTCTGGTTCAACAAAAGTTTCTTTATTGTTCCCGCATCACATACACGGAAGACTGCGCCTGCTTCGTGAGCTAAGCTAATACTACCAGTAGGTGGCAGCAAATAACTAACACTCTTAAATCCAATACATAACAGTAAGCATCATTACCAGATCATTCTCAGTCTCTAAATCAGGACCAGGGGTTGCAGCAAGCAGCACTCTGGAGAGATAGTCTGCTACTTGGTTCAACTTTCCTGGTTTAAACTCCACTGTGAAGTTATAGTGATACAGCCGGTCTGACCACCTGGATATGCATAGTGGTGTGTGACCACTGCCTGAGGTAGCTAACAGAGAGGTAAGGGCTTGATGATCTGTGCGTAAGACGAAATGTCGACCATACAGGTAAGTATGCCATCATTCACAGGCCCAAATGCATGCCAGTGCTTCCCATTCCCCGACCGAGTATTTTTGTTCAGTGGGAGACAGTGCCCTGGAAGCAAACGCTACAGGCAGCTCACGCCCGCCCTGGATTTGAGACAATACAGCCCCTAATGCTACGGCAGATGCATCACAAGTGACAATTGTAGAGGCTCCCAAGGAGAAGTGAGCTAAGGTAGGAGTAGAAGTCATTTTTATTTTCAGTGTGTCAATAGCTGCCTGGCAGGTTGGCGTCCAATCCCATGGTCCAATCCGAAACATCTTCCAGGCCGGCAGCCAGAACGTACGTGGAAAATTAATTCAGCCATCTAGTCCAGGGAACCGGGCGATCGCCAGGTAACGCAAGAAACATAGGCGGGGGTGATACCATAAATTCCGCCATCCTCGTCGCCAATGTATGTATGACGCTGACAACTTGCTAAACCACTATTGCTTTTTATTAACTCCGAACAGCACTACTGCAAAACACACACTGCCTCGTAAAACACATCTCACTCACGTACTTTACCAACTGGCGTAAAGTCACGTAAAATGCAAACACAACATGACAATATCCAGTTTGTCCCTATTCTTTAAGGATAACGCTGTGCTTCATGCCTGAATTATACATTTTGTAAATATATATTTGTAAATAGGGTATGTTATAGGGACAGTAAAGATTAGGATCTTGTTAGATTTCTGAGTTTACAGTGCAGTTGCTGCTGTAAGAGTTAAGGTTTATTATTCACAAGTCATTTCTATGCTATGCTATGATCAAACAGCGAATACTGTGTCGTTCAGAATTCCAGTTCAATTCTAAGTCAGTTAATCAAACCTTTAACTGTTTCTAGTTATTGTAAATGTCGACAACTATTTATAACAAATAAACTACACTGAAGTGTACATAATAAGCCTATAGTACTATTGATAGCTTTTGATGGCAAGATAAATGATGAGATCAAAGGCTTACAATAGCTAGAAAAAGTTAAATGTTTGATTGACTAGAATAACTGGAATTATTTCACTTCACAAAAATGTAAAACAGATTGAACTTAAAGGCTATAAATATAACTGAATTATTTACACTTCCAAATGTTTTCAATAAAAAATTGAAATAACTTTCTCCAGAGGTAGAAATTAAAGCACTTTAAATAATGACCATCACCCAGATATAACTTTCAAGAACAGCATTGAACTCAGTCCTGAAATCTGGGAAATTCTCATAGTCATCTGAAATTTCCAGGCTTGTTCCACAGGTATGACCTATGAGTCTTCTGGTGAATGCTGTCATTTTTTTCAAATTGGACGTTTATTCTTTCACTGATGATTAAATCAGAACATGTGCAGTACCGTAGGAACTTTTGCAGTTTACTATGATCAAGTTCTTTAACCGTTTGCAGTCCTATGTCGGACCTGGTCCGACATTGCAATTATTCCTATCCGGTCCGTTGTCGGACCCTGTCCGACATCATCAAAAAAACGTAAAAAACAGGTTTCTAGTCGTTTTTTCTCTGGAAAAAGCAGAGGAAACCATTCAATGACCGAGTGGGAGCGACAGGAGCCAAGACAAGCCGATAAAAAAAAAGGCGTATCTCATGAATAGTCATACTTGCCCCTGGCATCAGATAGGGGCGGTCATAAGCAAACAAGCTGGCTGTTACTGAATCAGTGCACAGAGACTATCACGGACATTTGCAGAGCTTTTTTGAGATGTTATAGTAATAAAATAATGACTTGGATTGCATTATTGAGGAGTTTGGTGATAAAACGAGTGATCAGGAGATGATTGATCGGTATGTACGACTATTGTTATTATTATTATTATTATTTATTAGCATATTTGAAAGCGATAGCGAACAAAAGGGTGGGGCGGGGCTGGAGATGCCTAGTGAGTGCTTTGTTGATATGCAGAGCCATTTAAACCTGTTTGACTGTGGAAAAAAATACTTTTAAACAGTGCGTCTAAAATTAACTGCGCGTGTGAAAATAAATTGGACCTGACGCGCACTTAATAAATGGACTGCAAAGGGTTAATGTATCATCTCAGATGGTTTGCAACCTCTTTTTCCTTTCATCATGTTTTCAGGGTATTTAAGAAGTCTGTTGGCTGGAGGTCAGCATACATTTTTCTACAATTTTTCTAGGTCGTAAAACTTCCCTCCAACAATCGATTACAAACATGGGTCTTTGCACAATTTCCTTGTGTGCAATCTCTGACGGAATTTTCTTAAAGTTCTTGTCAGACACTGTTCGCCGACACCCATGGGTATCAAGAATATCAACAGAGGAAAAATCATCTTAAGCTTGACTGATAATTTCTCACTCTGAATAGCTAACGAACTGAAGAAGATTTGCAGTCCGATCCCTGTACACAATACAAAATGTCTGGGTCTGCAAATTCAGCTATTATGTCATTTAGACAGTTCACATGATGAATTCTTATTATCTTAACACTCTGGATCAGGAGGACTACAGGGAAGCTGTTCTGGCCAATTTCCATCTGAGAATTCATGGGGCGTGAGCTGGGGCTATAAGGATATAGCAGAGGAAGCAAAACGAGCAGTTAGTGGGACAGAGGCACATGCCTCTGAAGCCGGGAGCAGAGGAGCATCCCACAGGGAACCTGTAAAGAAACAGAGTAGAGGGGTTAGTTGGGGACTCGAGCACTTAGAGCGTAAAGCAGGCCACATCCCGAAAAGCCTCACGTGATGAGGTAAGATAAGCGTATGAGGTGCAAAAGGATAGAGTGTGGCCGGGGGTCCCCTGTGACTCACGTGAGGAGAACCTCCCTTTAACGAAGGTTGAGGAAGCGTAGCTTGACCTAAGGTCGGAGAAGTGAAACTCACTTGCCCCCCAGAGGAGACTGATGCAAAGGCACATGCGAAAGGAGGAGGAGGAAAAACAAAAACACCAGACAGGGAGGTGTGTGTGATTGGAGCTTAAACAGGAAATTGGTAATGACAGACGGCAATGAAGGGCCCCAGCTCCGAAGGTAGAGGAAGTGTAGCTTGAGGTCGGGGAAGTGAGACTCACTTACCCCCCAAAGGATGGACCCCCGGCTCCCCACAGAACCTCACAGTGAGACAAATAAACAGAACACATGCCAATGCATAACATAAACGCAAGGAAAAAAGGGACATACAAGACAAACGAGGAGAGAGGTTAAGAAGGGTTAGTGTGAGATGGTTTATGTGTTTACCTGTCGCTCAGTGGAGAGGAAAAAACCCTTTGATTAATAGGGGAAAAGGTGGTCAGGTAGCCCCCACTCCGGGCATGCTAGCTATTTTCTGATGAGCTGCAGCAATGTTGGTAGAAGATAAGCGGAAATATGTATCGACTGCTGAGGAAGTCCAGCACCCCATGTTTTTAATTAGGTAGAGATTAATGTTAGCCTTGGTTGCAGAAGTGGCTGCCCCAATTCTAAATGAGTGAGCGGTAGAGAATTGCGGCGGAAGGCCTACTCTGGAGACGAGGGTGGTTAAATGGGATAACCAGTGTCGAGATATGATTGTGTGGGAAGAATCAATGAACAGCAGATCTGATGGGAGAAAGGGCTTCTTGAGGGAAATGTACTTTATCATGGAAGAGTAGGGGCATACTGGAGAGATGATTTTTGACAGTTGAATAAAGTGTCCTTAATGAAATCGGTCAGTTTTAGAGGTGCAGAGTCAGATGTGGAAGTCCGAGTCCGGAAACAGGAAAAGGTTGCAGAAACGAATGCCTAATGCAGGAAAACTGGAAGCTGATGTGACGGTAAACTGAGCATCTGAGAAAGCCGAAGAATGCTGTTAAGCACATGACTTCCATAACCAGGTCAAAGGACGAAAAGCAGCCTTTCCGAAGGGTTATAAGATTAAATAATGTAGAATGTCTGTTGCTATATCACAAACAGTTAGTACAACTCGTATAAACGATTACCATAGAAAAATGCATTACAAACTTAATGCTGCATACTGAAGCAGTGAGATATGGTAGGAATGACATTTTTTAAGCAAAAAGTAAATGTTTGTTAAGGAGTGGTTTAAACCACACACAAATATAAAACTATAACTCAAATTTTATTTATTTTTAATTATATATATATATATATATATATATATATATATATATATATATATATATATATATATATATATATATACAGTACTGTGCAAAAGTTTTAGGCAGGTGTGAAAAAATGCTGTAAAGTAAGAATGCTTTCAAAAATAGACATGTTAATAGATTATATTTATCAATTAACTAAATGCAAAGTGAGTGAACAGAAGAAAAATCTAAATCAAATCCATATTTGGTGTGACCACCATTTACACCTTGCTTACCTGTGTTCCCAGTTCATTCCACTGAAGGGAGCCCATACCCTGTTTACCTGTGTCACCGGCTCACTCCACCCGAGGGAGCCCACACCCTCCTTACCTGTGTTACCGGCTCACTCCACCCGAGGGAGCCCACACCCTCCTTACCTGTGTTAGCGGCTCACCCCACCACAGGGAGCCCATATCTGGTTTACCTGTGTTACCGGCTCACCCCACCAGAGGGAGCGCATACCTGGCTTACCTGTGTTATAGGCTCACTCCACGAGAGGGAGCCCATCAACTACTTACCTGGGTTCCCAGCTCACTCCACCAGAGGGAGCCCGCACTCTACTTTACCTGTGGTCCAGCTCACTCCACCAGAGGGAGCCAAACAGCAACTTACCTGTGTTCCTGGCTTACTACACGCGGAGAAGACATTCTTTATTGCTTGCCTGTGTTCCCGGACCCAGACGTTCTTCAGGCAGAGCCTGTGGCCGCTTGTCATTGTGAAATAGCATAGAGAGGGGAGAGGAAGTGAGTTAGCTAGTGGCCCGTACAGGGCACAGTACGTATTGTTTAAGTATATCATGTATAAATATTTAAATATTTTAAATAAAGTTATGCAGCGAGTTCTGTCCTTCAGGAAGAAAACAACGGTGTACAGTAGCACCACACTACCAGTCCTTTCACAATATATATATATATATATATACTGTATATGGTTTGATAATGTTTGTTTTTATTTGTTTGTATTTTGTATCTCAAAATTACTTCCACATCCTTCTGTAAATCAAGTACTTACTGAAGATGGGCATTTTATGGACAAAATATTAATTATACACAGCCTGTCAAATGGTATTACTTACAGCACATCATACTGTAATATACCTGTACACTTACAATTATGATAAAGTTATAAAGAGGAAATTGTGATAATTAAACTTGAAACAAATCCGATTCTTTGAAAAGTGTCATATGTATTTTACTTCAAGAAAAAACCATGCTACAGAAAAGTAATAATGTAAAAATAAAAGAAACATGTGTAGAAAATAAGGGTTTCATTTAGATGTGTGGTTATATCCCTGTTACCTTGGTGGAATGTATATTACAGCATTATTTTATACTGAATCCAGGGAAGATTTAATACTTTTTAGGCAGACCTTTTCCACGAAATTGAATTATATTGGCTGTAGAACATACAATACTTACAACAGTACGTACAAATATCTATACTCATCTGATCAGATATTTTAGTTGCTTGTATGATTTAGTAGTGTACATCAATTTATTAAGTTAGGAGGCTCCATGTATTTGTGAGATATATCATCAATCTGGTAATGTAAATTATCGACTGTGTGGACATGAAGCATGGAACACACACACACACACACAAAAAACCTAATAAAAAAAAATCTTTGAGTCATAACTTATGTTCATAAGCCTAATTGAGATAAATAATTAAAAAAATCAATTTGCTTATTCACATGTTAAATGCATATGAACTAAAGAAAAAACAATATATATATATATATATATATATATATATATATATATATATATATATATGCTCTTTGAGCTAATATATATATATATATATATATATATATATATATATATATATATATATATATATATATATGTGTGTGTGTGGCTAACATAGTTATTTTTAGACCACATTGAAAATGTATTGATTCCTTTGTCCTTGTTCTGCATGGTTTAGATGTATTAAACTTCTCTATCATATCAGCATCAGCAACCCCCTTACAGCCAGCCAGCTATCAAAGGTGATGAAAGAGACCCTTTGTAACTGACAAGCAATTGAATGATTTCCACTAGTGGGATTAGGAGGCCAATTCGTAATATTAAAATTGAACCCTGACGTCCCGGATAAAATAAATAAATAAATACAGAGAAGATAAATGATACATTCTGAGCATTAAAAGGGCAGTAGTTTTATTGAGGGGGTCGATGAGCGTGAAAGTCAAAATGTTTGTAAAGGTTATTTATCCACGGACTACATTTTTTGTAATATAGTGCCAGATAGCTTAATAAATTAACACCTTATATTGACATTAAGGAACTAATAGACAAACTGAGGGCCAGGAGAGTTCAAGCTCAACAGTGAGGACTTGGAGGAACACAACATAATAATCAGAGCCATAAAAAACAAAAAGCCATAAAAAAAAAAAAAATACAAATAAACAGACTCCACAACTTCAGTATCTCTGTGCTCATTAAACATGTACATACTTATTTGTACCAACAACTACAGACTATCCAGCCTTTACATCTTAATCTAACCACTGCTGATGATGTATGTTTATCCAAACAGTACCTTACTGTTTTATTGCATGATAACAGGAGTACCAATGAATATAAGTGCAGAAAGATTTAACATATGTTATGTTTATCCTTGACTTAAAAAACAACCAACCACAGAATATGTTGTGAAATTTATAAATTAGGGCCTTGTTAGATCCTTCATCCCTTGTCGTATCAAGCAATTTATGTAAGAGAATTAACCATATTCTATTGACATTGGAGCACACTGCAGAAGCTTGTCTATTGAAAATACTACAATGGCATTATATTCAATTACAGTAGCTACACTTTTGATTAAAAACATGTATTGAAGTTGTGGGTTCCTATGGGGCTTGGAAAACCTTGAAAAGCCTTGATTTTCACTTATATTCAAGGCCTTGAAAAACCTTAAATGTGATTGGCTTTTTTTGGATCGGCCTGGAAAAGCCTTGCAAATTGTGGAACCGTTGTGCCACTGTGTTTTAGTTGCGTCTTGCTATGAAAACTATTCTCGTTATATCTGCAATCAGAGACATGCATGCCATGATCGAGTTCTTGTAGTGCAGATTTGTGGAGATGCACACTCTTAGAGCGCTGCTGTGTGACATCACTCAACTCTACCCGCAGAAATCTGTGCAGATTCTGCAAAGACCAGCGCAGCTTTGAAAAGTTGCTGTGGGAGAATGGCTGCCGCTGTGAACCAAAAAGATGATGCAGAGATCGCGAGTGACCTGCTAATCGTAATGCAAATAACCACAAAAACTACTGCTTGCCCCTATGCTGGCCGAGCTAAGATGAATGCAATACAGTGATTAAGAATGAGTCGGCCAGCGGGCAGGACAAGTGGCACTTGGGGCCACCTTCCCCCTAGACAAGGCACGCTGCAGGGTGGAGGCAGAGGAGGAGGACCAAACAAAGAAATGAAAGAGGTTTGTGGGCAGAGAGACCTATTTAACTGGTTAAACTGGTAACCTGAGATTGATGGGTGGAGTCTCCTTTCGGACAAGTTTCCAATTTTAATAGCCTATTTTAACCTTTATGCTTTTGTAGCGTCCGTAAGTAATACTATAGTAGCGAGCTAAGGTAGTTATAATATATGCGTTAACATGAGCGCATACATTGGTTATTTAAACACAGAAATACCGTAATTAATAAAGCTTCAGAAAGTATTTACTGTGTCTTTCAATCAGCATGAGTTTACTGTTCATCTCTTTTATGCAAAATATAAGTACAGTATGTGTGTGTGTATATATATATATATATATATATATATATATATATATATATATATATATATATATATATATTGCACAACATGACTTTTATTGTATATGCATTAAAGGAGAAAGGAAAAAGGCTTTTCTAAAATTATTTTTGTAACGCCCCTTTCAGCCTAATAGTAGTGCACTTGGATGGACAGGTGTAATGCAGTGCTTCTTACCTCTCTAAGCCTGGGCTGAAAGTCCCGAGTTCGGTTTCCACAGGGGTTTGAAGACAGATATCTTCAGGACACATCTACTACAAGCCAGGGGCTAAATGACTACCTGATAAAGCGCACGGTGCCTCCACCTGATGGTTGTGTGGACTAGATAACATGTTGCAAAACCCCAGACAATAAAATACATATATATATACAGTATATATATATATATATATATATATATATATATATATATATATATATATATATATATATATATATATATATATATATATATATATATATAATGCTGTCAATAATAAAGAGACCACACATATAACATTTTAGTAAACCAAACGTGTTTACTATAGGTTTAGGGGTTTTAAATAAAAATCAAATAATGTAACTAATTATTATAATACTTTTAAGTGCTGTGTCACACAAATAGATTTACTTGGTGAGACACATTCAACTGCAGGACTATAGTACAGCATAGATAATGAAGGAATAATATTATTAATATATAATAATAATTATAGGGGGCTCCCGAGTGGCGCATCCAGTAAAGGCGCTCCACGTGGAGTGCAGGATACGCTCTATAGTCTGGACGTCGCGAGTTCGAGTCCAGGCTATTCCACAGCCGACAGTGGACGGGAGCTCCCAGGGGGCTGTGCTCAATTGGCCGAGCGCCGCCTGGGGGGAGGGAGGGTTAGGTCGGCCAGGGTGTCCTCGGCTCACCGCGCACCAGCGACCCCTGTAGTCTGGCCGGGCGCCTGCGAGCTTTCCTGTAAACTGCCCGAGAGCTGCGTTGTCCTCCGACGCTGTAGTTCTTGGGTGGCTGCATGGTGAGTCCGCAGTGTGAAAAAAAGCGGTCGGCTGATGGCACACGCTTCAGCGGACAGCGTGTGTTCATCTTCGCCCTCCTGAGTCAGTGTGGGGGTGGTAGCGGTGAGCTGAGCCTACAAATAATTGGCCATTTCCAAATTGGGGAGACAATAATAAAAATAATTGGCAACAACTAAAATTAAAAAAAATAAATAAATAAATAAATAATAATTATAATACAATTATAATAATGTGTCACTGAAATAACGACGTGGTTGATAGGAAACCCGTATAATAAATAAAATAACAGTAGCACGTATAGTATATTTATGCTAGAATATATATACAAGACAGACAATTAAATAACTACACGGTAAGACAGGAAATTTTAAACTACACCACTGGCCAGTAGTACTAATACATGTAGTGTGCACGGTGTGGTATGTAAATTAGCCAAATACTGTGCACATATTTTAATGTGTTCTCTGTTAGTAAATGGGGCAGTAAATTTAGATTTATCGCGCAAGTTAGGTTCACTACTTTAGGTGCGCGCTAACTTCAAATTAGTGCCCTTTCGTAAGTGAGGCCCTTAATGTGTTAAAGCCAAAAAACAGCATTAACCTTGATTAAACTGTATTTGAAGTAGAGGAACAATTAGAAAACCTGTCGTGTGCAAAATACTTCTTAATAGATACATTGCTTTCCCATCTATTTGATAATTTACAAACAAAACAAAGTGTTTCCTATCCCCTTTAATAGATACATATGTGTTAAAGCAAGTCTTGTCATGCAATATCTAGTGGGATACGACTACGAAAGCTTTAAAAAAAAAAAAAAACTTTCATTTTCTTTGCCAATTTTTCTTCGTAAATCGAGTAACATGTTAGGATATGTGCAGTACTTGAGATGCTGCACCTCGTGCAATCTGATCGGCTGCACAAGTTCTGCTAGTAAATCCATAGGGTGGATTTTGCATGATGTGAGCATGCCCAAGTGTCTTGGACAATGGAGCAGAGAGAGAGGGACAGGTGGAAAAAGACAAAGAGGAACTGTCTTGAAAAATGTAGTTAGCATGTGCAGCATCAAGTGAATCAGGCCACTCATCAATACACTCAGGATGCATACCAGATGACCCCTGTTTGATGTGAAGTTTCTGAAGCACTGTTTTTTTCTTCCCCCGACAAGATTAGAAACTGACCAATTTTCATTTTCACCTAGTTTAGAATTTAGATTTCATGAAGCCATTTACTCCAAGGATTAATTTGCACCACTTTGTTTCTAAAAGGAGAAAAACACCCAGATAGATGTGCATAGACATCACACTGAATCAGGAGGCACTGTATGATACAGGTGGTTTCTATGTCAAGAAGTGAAGTTAAAGGAATCATGGGTAAAATAATCACATACAGTTATCTGTCGTATATCCGACTGCAGTGGGACCAGAGTAAGGGCGGATATGTAAAAATGCGGATGAATTAATCCTGTTAAACACCATTATACACAGCTGTAACAATTATTATATTCACACAATTATTGATTTGAGATTCAGCTTTTATTAGGGAGTGCCACTAAATCCCTAGTTTAGAAAGATATAGGGTATTAATGCTTGTGACAGAGTAGCCGTCTGAGTGTGGGTACGTGCATTCACTGCTGAGTGACAGGCAGGAGATTGAGACGGAGGTTGAAGTTGATACGCCTCGCAGGCAAACAGGATTTATTTACACATCAACACACTGAAACTACCAGTAATGGCTGCGCACAAATCACATACAACACAGTGTACAAAAACTTTGGTAGGATCTACAATATCTGAACTAATCTACTCTGTTCAATAATAAACTAACGTTGCTGAAGAGGTTGATCATGGTGGATAAACGGTTAGGGCAGATATGTGACGAATTACTGCATGTCTATTTTTTATGTCTGTTTTTATATTCTTGCAAATTTAATGCTGAGTAACATATAAACATACTCTATTCTAAACAGAAAATACTTTCAGTAACTGAGAATTAAATCTCAAAGAGAAAAACAAGGAAGTTATTATCATTAAATCAATCTTACAGGTGTACAGTCATAACTTTGGCAATACAATGCCCCTTCAATTTCAATACTGCACTCTCAATTGAAGTGGAAATGTGCCTAGAAATATTAAATTAACCTCTCAGATGGCAGCTGTTAGCTATCCTATTTACACTTTCATTCATTTTCTTTTTTCTTGATACAAAGACACTTTCAGACAACCATAAAAGTTATTATTATTATTTCTTTCTTTCTTTCTTTCTTTCTTTCTTTCTTTCTTTCTTTCTTTCTTAGCAGATGCCCTTAACCAGGGCAACTTACAATTGTTACAAAATATCACAGTACAAAGTATCAAATTATAAAACATCACTTTACAAGTTATAAAAGACTACAATATATAAAAGTAAATAGATTAACAGCTATTTCAGAATCATACTCCCCCCACGTTGCTGTAAATTCAGAATTTTGATGAACATGTTGACGGTCATGACACAGTATGTACTGATTAGTAAAGAATAAGAATTAGAAATTAAATCATAACTGATACAGATTCTCAAGATATATATGCAAAAATGCAAGTGTGACACACAGTCAGGTGGACAGACAGACACCTCTATATATTCTCATACTCTGATACTTTCAATAACTTAAGTAATGTTAATACCAAGTTTCATGCCAATTGGATATGCAGTTTTCCAGGTATATTGGAAAATGACATACATCTTAGGCAAGGCGAAATTCATTAAAATTGCGACTGGATTGAACCCTTTACTGAGTAAGTCGGCAGTATGTCTCTTTGTGACGCTTGGGACTTTGTCTGAACTGGGGGAGAATGCAATGGTTCTTGGTGAAGGTACAGTATGGACAGCCTGAGTGACATGGTATAAAGGTGTCCGAGTGCTCCACAAACTAAACCTAATTATTTTAGAGGAGCAGTATGATGTCCATCATTATGAGTCGTTTAAAGTCTTTGCCTGTATTTCAGTTCTGCTTTTTAGGTACACTTTTACACCAGTAACTATTTAATGTGCAACTGCATACATAACAAGGTTTATCTGGTTTAATAAAAGCAAGATCCTTAAAAGCATAGTACCAGTACTGGCACAAAGAATATTCTATAAATTAGTACAAATAATACAAAATTACATTTTTAAAACAGATATCAAAAATATACTGTATAATTTAAAGTTGTATTCACCCCCAACTGCTGTAAATTATATTTTCTACTCTTCCAAGTTTCCCTTTAATTGTAAAGCAAAAGGCAATATAAATCAAGGAAGAATAAATGTGTGCTGTTCAGTTAGCATACGCTGACTGGATTTAGTAACACTGGCAGTCTTTGGAGATAAAAGCTCACTGTAAACAGGTTGTGGAAGGAATGTTAAATTACCATTAGCATCCGTACTGTATGTTGTAAAGTTCAGATTCCTGAAAAAAAAACCAGGTATGAAAAACCGTCTCTGGGAATATGCTGACTTATAAATGTGATCTTGCGTAAGGTAGATTAACACACCTTAGGGAAGGTGTGAATGTGTGTGTGTTTTCCCCCAAAATCAACTGTTTCATCTTTATTCCTACTAGGCTATCAGCTCCTGCTGCATGCTAATTATCCTTTGTGGGTTTTGCTGCTGACAAAGACCTTTACCAGAAAGACAGGCTGACACAACCAGCTAATGAGGAAGGCAGGGGCAGCCCATTAGAATGTTAAGCAGGCCTTTGTTGGAGTAGAACAACTGTAATAACGACAGATGATGTACAGTTTCCATCTATATTATATATTAAACTGTTTAAGTGATAGTAAGAGCTGACAAAGCCGGAAAAGACGGGAAATTGTCAGGTAAGACCGCCACTGCGCTCTTACTTCACCCATGTTCTGACAAGGCTTTCCAGCACACACTGCTTAACTGCTACAGTAGGTGGGTTCATTTCAGACTACATATGTAGTCACCACCACTTGGCAGGTCAGTGGGTTGCTGAGGATTCAAAAGTCCTCTGAAACAGCCTAATATGCCCTAGATCAGTGGTTTTGAATCTTGGTCCTGGGGACCCCCCTGTGTCTGCTGTCAATGGAAAGTACATCATTTCTTTTCCATTGCAGGTTTCTCTGCGTAAGTTTTAGGTTTGCAAACCATCTTAGTATTTGCAACATCCTCTATTATTAAAGCAAACATTTCCAAGTATGATCACATTTTAAATATGTTATACACTTATACATAGACTTCTCATTAATGGAAAGTGTATTTGAATTTTCTGTTTACTTATGTGAAGTCTGTGCAATGATGTGGAACAAAAAGTTGAAGGGAACAATACTTTACAAATGCATCAAATAACCGCTGTAAAAACTGATTTGCAATATTAGTATAAACATATATATATATATATATATATACAGTATATATATATATATATATATATATATATATATATATATATATATATATATATATATATATATATATATATACTGTATATATATATATATATATATATATATATATATATATATATATATATATATATATATATATATATATATATATATATATATACTGTATATATATAAATGATTGGACTATTCCATTGGTCATTTTGTGTTTTGTATGTAAGATGTAAGATGAACTAAACCACACATACCAGGAAATACAGTTAACATACAAAACAGTACACAATGTAAATAATAGTAGAAGTAGAATAGAAGACAAGCTTACCATAAGCGTTTTCTTTTCACATTTAATAATGCACTTATTTTACAGCCATGTGTTCTCAACAGGCTTTATTTTTGTTTTTTGCATACTACTGTATAATTGAAATGCATTCGCATTTGCCTCCGTGCTGTCAATTTAAGTTTCAACAGTTGTACTACTATGTGGCACTACATGATTTGCATCACTAGCATTTGACTACCTAAAGTTTGATTCAACATTTGTTTTTAATTTGCTTATGATCGCTGTTGACCTTTAAACAGCAGCTAATGCGTTTGTGACCTTACCGTGACCAGCGCAGTGCCATATGGGATAACAAGTTTTCTTAAACCAAATTGGGTAGCTGGTGATAAAAAGGGGGTCGCTAGTCTTGTACAGCTGAGTTTTAGAAACACACTGAAGTTATTATTATTATTTATTTATTTTTTTTTATTTTTTTTAATAGTCTCCAAATGCAGAATTCTGTGTAAATGTGACTTCTGTGAAAGCTTTTCACTGGGATTTTTTTTTTTTTTTTAATCAGGCCTACTACAGACACACACATATTATTACTGGAGGCTGCACATCTGCACAGCAAATAACTTGCACAATACAGTAATCTGTAACCGTTGTTGATAGCCTACAGAGTCAATTTTCTTAAATTATTATAATATATATATATATATGGTAATATTATTACCTCATTCACGATAGGAAGCAAAATGCTACAGCATTGGCACGAGGCCCTTATCCCACGTAGCATATTGTGTGTGGGGGAGGGGGGGGGGTTCTTCAAAATGTTGTTTTAATGTGTATAATTTTGGTCTTGAGCAAGAAATGGTGTATTTATATGACAACCATGACTACAACAGTAGCCTGCACTAATCTGTTATTGGGCAAATTAACCAATAATATCGAATGGGCACGAATGCAATTCAAGCTCACTAAATCAAGGAGCATCTCTATAATTAAAGGTAAAGTAACAGATAAAAGGTTCTACAATAATGGTGAGGCAATACCAACAGTGTCTGAGAAGCCAGTGAAAGGTCTTAGGAGATGTGTGGCAATGTGTGTTATATGTTGCATGTAGTGTGTTAATGTTGGTGTATAGATATTGCTGCACGGGATATAAAGGGTTGTGTGTAGCACGAGTTATTTAAAATTTATAATTGTATTTAGGCACGGGGATTGCACTTAATTTCACGTGCATTTAAAGTATTTAATATGCGAGCACGGGGTTGCACAGAATTAGTTCACGTGCTGGGATTCAACTGAATAGTTAATTAGTAATTGAATCCCAGCACAACAGTATATATAGATGCACAAAGCACTCACTCGGGGTTGTGTGTTCGGTGAGTGGAGAACGGGTGTGGAGAAGGAGGAAAATTAAACTAAAATAAACTAAAATAATAATTGTTAGTGTTTACTCACCGTGTTTGTTTGTCTGTTCGTCCACATATTGTTTAGTGTTAATCTGTTTTGTTCATGTGGGAGAAGTTAGATAACAAGCAGTGGAAGGGTTGAAGAGCACAGACAGCAGCGCTTTACTGGGCAGAATGAAACTCTGGTGCTTTCAGTTTGGTCTGCTGTGGCCACTGACTGTGTACAAGGTTTCTTTGACAACAGTTAAGAAGCTGGAAGCTTTAATTAGTTCATACGTCAGGAAATAGTTCGGAGTTACACACTGCCTCAGCAGAGTGGGTCTTCATGGTAAAGGAATACTGCAGCTACCAGTCTCCGCTCTAACCGAAGAGTTTAAGTGTGCCAAGGTCCGACTGGAAATGACATTCGTAGATTCACATGCTAAATGCATAAGGGAGGCAGCACCTGTGTTGAAAACTGGAAGAAAGTGGGCCGCAAAGAAAGCCGTGAAAGATCCAAAGGCTGCCCTTCGAATCGGTGATATTATGGGGCAAGTTCAGCATGGGGGTCTTGGTCTCAATTCAGCTCCTCCTACATGGCACAAGGCAACCCCAGCTCAATGGAGGAAGCTGGTAGGCAACAAGGTACAAAAGCAGGAGGAGAGGATGAAGTGTGTAAAGGCCATTTCCCAGGCCAATCAGGGAGAATGGATGAGATGGGAGAGTCTGGAACATCGCAAGATCGGCTGGCAAGACCTATGGACAATGGAACAGAGCAAGTTCAGTTTTGTCATTAGGTCAACATATGATGTTCTCCTATCAACACAGAACCTAAACCTCTGGGTAGGAGAGGATCTGTCATGTCCTTTGTGTTCATCACCTGCAACATTAAGGCACATTTTGACAGGATGTAAGGTGGGGCAAGGACGGTTTACTTGGCGCCATGACCAGGTGCTGCAATGTTTGGCCTTAGCATTGGAAGACAAGCGTAACATGACCAATAAGTTGCCACCAGTTTCATCAAAGCATTACACACAAAAGACAATATTCCTCCTTCCAGGACAAGAACCACCAAGAAAAGGTGTTAAAACCAAGCCTCGCCCAGGCCAACTGGAAGCTGCTACAGACTGGAAAATTCTGGCAGATGTTGGTCAACGGCTTATTTTTCCACATGAGATTCCCACCACTAACCTTCGACCAGACATTGTCTTGTGGTCTGGATCAGCATGCCTTGTTCATCTGGTAAAGTTAACAGTGCCATGGGAGGATGCTGTGGATGAGGCATATGAGAGGAAGAAACTTTGGTATGCTCAACTAGCTGCTGAAGCGGAACAGCGAGGATGGAGAGTCCGGGTTTACCCAGTGGAAGTGGGTTGTCAAGGATTTGTGGCACACTCAGAGATGTCGGGTTCAGTGGCCAAGAGTTGCGTCGCACAGTGAAGAACTTATCTGAAGAAGCAGAAAGGAGCAGCAACTGGCTATGGTTGAGATGGAAAGATTCTGGCTGGGGATCTCAATCACAATAGAAAGAAAGCAACACTGATGTACAGGTAAGTAAGCTGGGCTGAGTTGAGTGGGGGATGGAGGGGGGTGATGTTAGGATGCCAGAATCACTTGAGCCCTCTTGAGGTGTCGTGGGCTAGTCAACGAAACACCTAAGATGGAAGGTGCCCACTTGAAGACCCCAGAGATATACCCAATTTAGCTTAATCCAGACGATTGTCATGCTGATGCGCTGGGGAGACCGCAATGTGGTTGATCCCCAGAGCCAGCATTACAGCCGTTGTGTGTGCTGATGCGCTGGGGAGGCAAAATAAGCTGATCCCTGGAGCCAGCATTACACTTCAGCCATCAACACCAGGCAGAAGGATATCTACATCATCAAATGAAAAGAAACGCAAATGGATGGAGATGCAGATGGATCACATTAGTTTCCTGTAAAGTTATGTCTTAGTTGGTGCTTATCTTGGCGAGAGTTGAGTTCAAATCAGCATGACATTTTAACATCTACTCTCTTGCAAGGGAAATCAAAATAATCTTGGTGTAATTATACAGCATGCAAATAAGGTGGTTTAATTTATGGAGACCCAGTACAGAACTTGTTAATTCCTGTTGAATTGTTATTATTTATTTCATACCAGAAGCCCTTACTCAGTGCGACTTAACTCTTACAGTTGTCACAAAAAATACATGTTTCAAGAACTACAGAATGCCAGCATTGTGCTCAACTTTGTGTTGGAATTGTAACTGTAGGAAATTGTACCCAGGATTTAATTTTGAACATAACAAAGATATGCTTACCTCAGTATTGCAATTTGTGTTTTGATCTACGAAATCTGCCCCTGGAAAATTGCTGGATTTCAAATAAGACAAGCTGTTGTTGAATGTGGTTCTGAAATGAGTAAACTTGCAAGTCTTTTTTTCACACAACACTGGAGTTTTAATTTGATGTACAACCAAAGGTGAGTATGAGATTTTGTGTAAATTTATATACATAGCTTGTGTAAGTGTGGGTATTTATTAAGGACTCCGATGCATCATTAAATCAATGGAATAGGTTTTATTTAACCCAAAATAAATTCTACCGTCCCATGCACCAACAGTTCAACCTTGTTTACATTGCCATCTTGTGTGTCTGTCTCCAGTCTACACCACAACAGCAAAGCAAGAAGTAACATCCTGTCAAATAATGCAGTAAGTAAACAACTTTACTTTTTAGACTAAGTGTCCCTAGCAGAAGCAACAAGGCTTATGCAGTATTACAAAAATAAGTTACCAATTCTCTTCAATTATACAAATAAACATAATAAATGCTGTTCATCTATTACCATAAACACGCGTTGCTGCTATACGATGTTCAGCTTTATATTTCTGCTTACACTAGGATAAACAATTGGTAAGTCTATTATTTTTTATTACATGTTTGTTATTATTTTGTTTTTTTTAATGCAGCCCTTGCTTTGTAAAAGAGAGGTACTGCGTAGCTGGCGGACAAGACTGGCTACAGATGGAAAATAGCAGACTGGAGGTTAAAGTTTAAGCGCATTCTGGGCACTAAACAAATTAAACAAAAAGAAATCAAACAGTTGAACAAAATCCAAATAAACTAGCACCCAAGCAAAGGCTGTCTCGATGCAGAGACAGGGAGCACCACCTGCTGCTCCCAATCATTTTCCTGAACTAACTCTCCCCGGGAGCTGTCTCCCAGCTCTTCTTTTATAGCATGTGGCTAGGTCTAACTGATCATCAATTAATCAATTAGCACCTGGCCATATTCCACACATGTTTAGCATGTTTTTAGCACATGTTTAAGCCCAGCCCTGCCATATTGAATACATACTCAAAAAAAAAAAGAAAACCTAATAAAATGCATTATTTATATATCACATACACCCCCCACACATGGTTGCAACCGACCTCCTCCCCATTATTATTATTATTTCTTTATTTAGCAGACGCCTTTAACCAAGGCGACTTACAGAGACTAGGGTGTGTGAACTATGCATCAGCTGCAGAGTCACTTACAATTACGTCTCACCCGAAAGACGGAGCACAAGGAGGTTAAGTGACTTGCTCAGGGTCACACAATGAGTCAGTGGCTGAGGTGGGATTTGAACCGGGGACCTCCTGGTTACAAGCCCTTTTCTTTAACCACTGGACCACACAGCCTCCACATATATTAAACAAAAGATCTGGGTGGGTGGAACATTGGGGCTCAGCTGACTCCGGTCAAAGACCAGACGGACAGGGCTGCCCTCACCAACCTGGACACCCTGCCATCTGGTGCCAGCTGGTTCCAACATTAGCTCTCACTTGTCTGGGATTCTATAGTGGGTGCCCCAATATAAACCCGTCCATGGTGCTACCCCCTAAACCAAGTGTCTCCTGTGTCCCTTATCAGGGTCCTTCTCCAGACAGTTGTCCCGGTGCAAGCTAACAGCTGCTGTTGGACACTCTGGCAGTGGTAGTGCTAGCACTCCTGGTGCGGTGGTGCTGGCACAGCTGGCACGGGCACACCGGGCTCCCTGCAGCAGCATATGCAATGGCTGCTGAGGGTGGCAGGAGTGGGGCCCCAGCTTCTCCACTAGTGAGTCCTCCCCCCGGAATCTTGGCTAAGGTGGCGGTTACAAAGCCCAGACTAAATTGTCGGCTATATTGTATTGATTTCAATATGCCGCATAAACTGCAGGTCTGGCGGTTGAAGAAGCAAGTGCTTATAACTTATTCATTTTTACGATTCTGCAGGTGAAACACAGTATGGGTATTTAATTCAAATATTTAGTAACACTTAAGAACGGACATGCACAAGATATTCACATACACAGAGATATTTAAATTTGAATTGCAAAAGCCATTCAAAAAGCGGCTATGGCGGTGCTAGTGTTAAAAGAAGTTAATTAGTGACTCAGAATGCCAACCAAGGACTTGAATAGAAGCAACTTTACAGAAAACAGCTTCAGTTTTAATAATTTTTCTCTGGGAGATGTTGGCTTCTGCGGCATGTTTTGTTCCTCAAAGGATACAAGAAGAGTACAATTTCTAGAAATGGATCAGATGTCATCGCTATAGCAGACACATTTCCTTTAATAAAGCAGCAATACATTACAGATCAGGCCTCTGTTTTTATTAATTTCATTTTTCAGTGCTTATTTTTAGCTATGTGTTTTATGTAAATTGTTTTTTTCGGTGCTTTCGCTTTTTCTATACTATGAAATGATTGTTTTCGGGTAAGGTCTTTTCACACCAAGCGCATCGTGTCAAAGCATCAGCGTCTGGCGTATTTTTTTTTATTTTCATATCAAAGGCGTCAATCAATCTTAAGCCCTGTCACTGAACTCAACATTTCCCTTAAAGTACAGAATTATATTTGTGTCTTCCAGCACTAAGTACTGTAACATACAGTAAATACTATCTCATGAAAACAAAATAAAGTTCTGTGTCTTTTGGAGAAAAATAATTGATTTACTTTGATTTACTGTACGTCTTCATTATTGAAAGTTAAGTGCCTTCCCATTTGATACACAGACATACACGCACAACGACTTGATTTTATAAATGTCAGCCTTAAGGCAAAAATTTGGGGGGTGTCAGAGAGGGCCCCTCTCTCACTACGATCTCCATTTCCTACCGCATAGCGGGGTTCTGCCTCCGCTCCAGAGCTCCGTTTTAAAGCCTTGCTCCAGAGCTGCGCCCTGCTGATTCGTCAGTTCTGGATGGGCAGAGTGGGAACTCTGTAAATCTATACTCACCTATATAAGCACGATTCTAATTCCGGTCTATGTCTTGCATTTGTTTTCTGTTTTGTAGCAAACACTCAGACTCTGTCATTCATGCTTCAGCTTAACGTTTTCGCTAATATTTAAAACCTTGCTCCTTTCACTGCAGGTTATTTCTCTGCACAGCGCTGCCAAGATATTATCAGCTATTTTCCTACCTGCTCAGGTGATTCTTCTCATCATTCAGCTTCTCTCTTTGGCTGCAGGAGCTCCAACGTTAGTCTTTCCTGCTCCAGTCTCCAGCCCAGCTACAGCGCTGTTCAAAGCGCAGTTCCATTACTCAACTTGGTCCGCATTTTCATCAGAAAGACTGGCTCCAACGACACTGCTGTACTGCAACTCTTTTCCACCGCCGCCTCAGAAATGTTTTATACATAAAGACAAGGACTATAATCGCAATAACCAAATATATGCTACCCTGCTTCACTGAAGCCAATAGTTTTAATTCCTATCACAATCTCTAGACGGCAGCATAACACCACAAGCTCTACATAATTTAAGCTGGTTTGCTATCGCTGTGAATCTCGCACACTCCAAACTTTCTATCAATTTCTGCAGTTCATTGTCACTCCGAGGGATTCTCAGTCCCCTGCTGCCTCAACCTTTTTGCTACCTATATTAACTTTTATTCTTCAAATCAACCCCACCCCCCTCGGACCTGGTCATGAAGCCAAGCTCATTGGCTTTCTGAGATGCTAAGAATCCACCGTCACATTAATTATCAGGCCATTCCTGCAACCTTCTTGTTCCCGGATTCACACTTCCTCATTTGCCCCCAACTTCATCAAGGCCCCCATCCAACTATCAAAAATGGACTCTCCCTTGTGCCTGTTTTCATCCATATCCAAATACCTCGCCACCAGGAACTATGCTCTCCCAACAGACCCGCTATTCACTGACATATCCAGGACAATTATTACAAGATATTGGTTCTCCTCCCATCTATCGGCTCTCACTTCAAGAGCCACCCTGTCGCCTCAGTTCTATATATTGCACTCCTCGAATGGGGGTGCCCTCTCTGCCAGGAGTACCAGAGTTTTTTCCCCATTAAAACAATTAAAGAATTGTTTTTTTTTCCTCTCCACAGCGCAGATGGCCTCCAATCCATAGTCGTCCTAGTAACACTAGAGAGAGACACTACACTTTAAAAATGAAGAAAGAAATGTTAACAGCAGAGAAGGAAAAAGAGTAGATTTAGAAAGAAGGGCTGAGAGCAGCAGGTTGTGCTTTCTGCCCTGACTATGGGGGCTGTTTTGCTTTTGAAGTGTTTTGATCGGTTTGTTTAAACCATTGTTTGTTTGTTAGTGAAAGAATAAAAGTTTGCTGTTTCTGCCGCTGGCCAGCCTTGTCAGCACGCCACGTTACCAAACAACACTATTCCTCAAAGTCATAAAATCAGTCACTGGGGTTGACTTTGACAGCTGAACTGACAAACTGTCACTGCCACTTTGGAATCACATCACTTTATATATATATATATATATATATATATATATATATATATATATATATATATATATATATACTTTTTTTCCTTGTGGTATTTTGGGATACCCTTCTTATGCTGAAGAAAAAAAAAATCTACTGGTAGGGGTAGGGTTGATGATAATTATTTTAACAATGCATTTTTAATGTTTTATTTTATTTTATATGTTCTCTAATAATCTTAGTATTGTAAATACAATTGCATATAAATAGCAAGTAAATAGCAAATTCCAGCAATACTTAATAACCATTTGTCCCTACACTTTACCAATAGTTGTTAAAAACAAAATACACAATGTATTATTTTGTAGAAATACATTATTGAATCATTTTTAATAAAAGGGATATCATAATTGCATTTTGTAGCACCAAATAAATAAATAAAAATAAACATTTTTGTATTGGCAGTTTGGATAAATCAATGTTTTGGCATACATCCTCTAAGCTAATTTCTTAAGTGCACTTGTTTACAAACGCAACATAACCTTTGGTTAACAAAACATTGCAGGTATAGTTAGGTAGAAAAAAGAGACTCTCAAGAAAAATAGCGCCTCCATTACGCTGAGAATAGTTAATCACTGACCTGTTTCAAAAAGTTGATACATTAACATGACTGTGACCTTTCAATAATTGATTTTTGTAATGGTCTTTTAATTGGTATTGGTAGCAATGTGATATCTCATCTGCAACTTCTACAAAATGCTCCTGCAAGAGTTTTAACTGGGACTAAGAGACAAGATCATATCACTCCTGTGCTGGCATCTCTACACTGGCTTCCTTCCGATTTAAGGTGTTGTTATTAACCTATAAGGTTCTGAATGGTCTTGCTCCACCTTACCTTAAAGACCATATGTCCTCAATTGGTCACTCCGATCTGAGGATGCCAGGTTACTTTCTATATCCATTATTCAGAAAAAAAACAACCTGAAGTGGTAGATGCTTCTGCTATATTGCACCGAAATTATGTAATGACCTGCCCAGTACTGTAAGGGAAGCTCCCTCGAATGAGCTGCTCAGTACTGTAAGGGAAGCTCCCTCGAATGAGCTGCTCAGTACTGTAAGGGAAGCTCCCTCGAATGAGCTGCTCAGTACTGTAAGGGAAGCTCCCTCGAATGAGCTGCTCAGTACTGTAAGGGAAGCTCCCTCGAATGAGCTGCTCAGTACTGTAAGGGAAGCTCCCTCGAATGAGCTGCTCAGTACTGTAAGGGAAGCTCCCTCGAATGAGCTGCTCAGTACTGTAAGGGAAGCTCCCTCGAATGAGCTGCTCAGTGCTGTAAGGGAAGCTCCCTCGAATGAGCTGCTCAGTGCTGTAAGGGAAGCTCCCTCGAATGAGCTGCTCAGTACTGTAAGAGAAGCTCCCTCGAATGAGCTGCTCAGTACTGTGAGGGAAGCTCCCTCGAATGAGCTGCTCAGTACTGTAAGGGAAGCTCCCTCGAATGAGCTGCTCAGTACTGTAAGGGAAGCTCCCTCGAATGAGCTGCTCAGTACTGTAAGGGAAGCTCCCTCGAATGAGCTGCTCAGTACTGTGAGGGAAGCTCCCTCGAATGAGCTGCTCAGTACTGTGAGGGAAGCTCCCTCGAATGAGCTGCTCAGTACTGTAAGGGAAGCTCCCTCGAATGAGCTGCTCAGTACTGTGAGGGAAGCTCCCTCGAATGAGCTGCTCAGTACTGTAAGGGAAGCTCCCTCGAATGAGCTGCTCAGTGCTGTAAGGGAAGCTCCCTCGAATGAGCTGCTCAGTACTGTGAGGGAAGCTCCCTCGAATGAGCTGCTCAGTACTGTAAGGAAGCTCCCTCGAATGAGCTGCTCAGTACTGTAAGGGAAGCTCCCTCGAATGAGCTGCTCAGTACTGTAAGGGAAGCTCCCTCGAATGAGCTGCTCAGTACTGTAAGGGAAGCTCCCTCGAATGAGCTGCTCAGTACTGTAAGGGAAGCTCCCTCGGTTTTTTTCTTCATGCAAAGTGCTTTGTGGCGGCCCTCGTTAAAGCTGCTATACAAATATAAAGATTGATTGATTGAACAACCTGCTTTTATAATGTGCCTTGGGCTAACGGTTGAATAATCTCACATGGTCAAGACTACAGTACATACATTTCTCAAAGAAGGTACTAATAGGTTATTGATGGCATGGTAACTATTTTTGTTGAACTTGTTGTTAGCCTATTGATCTAAAGACAAAAAAAGAAGAAACAGTTGCTGATATCTTTTACTGGGCCAACACAATGTCTACCTTGGTCTTAAGCTACAGTGCCAGTAGGCAAACCACGCCATGCATTGTATTAAAAGTCAAGGTCAACTAATGGATGGAAGAGCCTTCCTCGACGTACACTACCTCTTAATGGAAAAGAAACATATTGCAAAAATAAATTATTGTACTGAGTGGCTTCTTGAAGTTCTTGATGAATGGGAAAATGGTAGATTAATTATTTAATAGGCATGGTATAGCTGTCAAAAGTGTACTCGCTTTAGAGACCTTTAGAGATGTTCTAGGTTACGCAATTATATGTACATGCTAATGCATGGATGTCAATATCTGATTTCAGATTCGCAAAATGATATTCAGAAATACACATACACCTTTGTCTAAAGCCAAGCATAATTTGAACATGTGAATTGATCATAATATTGTTTTTCTTGTCCTGCATCACCAACAGATTCAACACTTTTAATAGGTTAATATAATGTCAAATTACAGGCACAGGTTCCAACGAGGTACTAAGTATATAAAGCAGACCCATTTTGCATTTACTGATTAAGTCAATAGGTATATGACCAACTCAGCAATTTTCTTGACAGAAGCTCAATACTTGCTTAACAGACTGGATCTCACAGGGTGGATGTGTCCAACCTTGTCATGCTTGGTATCTTAAACAATGTCACTGGAATTGTTGGTTCACTAAAAAGATAAGGAGGTTTGGATTGGAAAAATGAAAATGCTAGTGTTCAATAATCATGTTTAACACTAAAAAGAATACAAATGCAGTTTCTCAGTTTCTATTCATTAATCCATATTGAACAATGTTGTTATTCATTAACATTCTGTGCCAGTAGAATTCTTCTGAAATTACTTAATAAGATTTAAATAATTAAAATATTAAATGCAGAATTAGTTTAAGTACTGAACATCATTTTGACTTGGAACTAACTGTTCTGACAATACAAACATACTGTAGGGACCAACTTTTACCTGGGGGTATTCTGGTTGATCAAGTCTATTCCTCTTTGCCCTAAAAGCGATACTGTATTTGACAAACTATTGAGGAGATGTGGTATTGTGCACTGCCTGCCTTTCAGAAGCTGTAATAAAATCAGCTACCTGCAGTACAATAACTGGGCAATTTAAAAAAACAGTATTATTTGTAAAATGGAGATATCTTTAATTTATATACAGCATATTATGTAACGTAAAACCTTCTATAGCTAGATTGCCAGACTGCTTTCTCATACCCGTCGTTCTCAACACATTACTCCAGTGCCCAGGTCCTTATATTGGTTACCAGTGATCCACTGAATTGATTTTTAAGTTGCTGTAATAACTTATAAGGCCCTTCATGGATTAGGACCATCCTATCTCCAAGAGCTACTAACTCTGTATGCTCCTAGTCGTTCTTTGAGATCAGAAAATGCAGAACTTTGAATTGTTCCAAAAAGTCGTCTTAAATCAATTGGAGCCAGAGCTTTCTGCTGCTGTGCGTCTCGGTTGTGGAACTCTATTCCAGTTACCATTAGGCAGGTTGAAACACTGGATTCTTTTGAGGCTAAATTGAAAACATTCTTTTTTAAATGTACTTTTAAATAATTGGTTGTAACTGGAGTGTATTGTACACATGAGCTATTTTATTTTGCTTTTAACTTTGTACAGTGCTCTGGGATGCCTTGGCATAAAGGGTACTATTTAAAAATACATTTGTATTGTATTGTATTGTATTGTATTGTATTGTATTGTATTGTATAGCATAAGCATTCCTATTTGAATCACAGATTTAAAAGGGCTCAAAGACTTGTGTACTACTGAACAGCTTTTAAACTTTAGATTCTTATGTTAACATTCATTGATCTCCCTTTAAAAACATTAGTATTTATAGCATTGCTGCCAAGTATGTGTGTTTCAATTTAGTAAAACATAAATAAAGCACAGGGGGCTACAGTTTTACAGTGGCGAAGATTATTAAACAATTAAAAGTACAAGTGGGTACCGTGAATAGTACTAAACTCAATGAAAGGTAAAAAACATGGCTATTTTTAAAAGGCTGGTGGACATAAATTACCAGCTGTGTTAAACAAAAGGTAGAGCTGTGGGAACCTTGGAAGATGCTAAAAAAACCAGCAGACTATCATTCTGCTCTTTGAAAACAGGGTCACTTAGGTATGAGGCTAGCGGTAGGAGCAAAACAAAGGTTCACTGATAATGAAAGAGAATAACTAACACTTCAATGTGTGAAGTCTATCATTTGTTTTCTAACCACTCAATGCCCATTCAACCTTTATTCACAAGGTAAGCCCCATTCATTCATTATGCTAATATTGTATAAGTGACAAAAAGTTAATTGTTCTTTAGATACATGTTTTCCTGCTATTGATTGTAGTTGCTGAGCAACAGTGTTTTTTTTCTACGGTAGAGCAGACATTTATACATAGTTAATTCAATGAAAACAAAACTGAAGCATATTTTGGTAAAATATGGTCACCTGCTCAATACAGCCCAGAAAGATTTTTCAATCCAAGTAGACATCATCCATTAAACATTCTACAGTTCTGTTTAGAAATACTAAAAGGAACTTAGAGTCAGATTAAATAAAATTCAGTGTGCTATGTTAGCTTTAAAACAAAAAATCACAATGTTGTCAAATTGACTGCTATTAAAGCAAATATTCAAGGCACTGCACAAACAGCATTTTGTGTGTTAAGGTGGTGTGAAAACAAATTCAAGTGTGTCAAAACCTGTTTTAGGTAACGATGGTCCCTTTTTAAAAACAAGTTGGTCTTGTATAGCACGCTTGAAGATTAACAATAACACAACATATAAATGAAATATAAAATGGGCATTATATAATACCAACATACACCAAACACCACTATAGACTATACAAGGGTAAACTGCACTCTTCTGTGAATGCTAACTGTCTTGCCATTATTTGTGTATTCATCAAGCAGTCATGATTGCTTTCCTGGTTACTGTAACACTTTGGGAAGCTAAATACATTGGGGTTAATGTAATACCACCACAATTTAAAGATAAAATTAAGTCCACACCTGTCATTTTATCACTCGTGATCAAGGCTATATATAATAATATTACATGTCCTGAATTTCTAAGTATAAGAAAGGGGAAAAGGTTTATAATGAATGCATTGTCAATACAAAATTAAATACCTGTGTTTGTAATTTCTGTTGCATTTTGGAAAGAAAAAAAAAGAAAAATAATTCCAACCCAAGTCTACCTCCACTATATTTTGTTTCCAGTTCTAGCCTCAATACCCTGGAGCTCGATATAACCCAGTAATGATGCTGCATTGATGTTACGAGAAGCAATCCCGGTCAACACAACCAAATCGTATCACAAACCAATTTGTGCTTTGTATGTACCAGTACATGTACATGTCCAGTATGTGTTTAGTTTCTGTCACAAACTGATATGAATATATATAGCATGCTGACTTAAAAGTAATTTATATATTAATGCACACACAACACACTATCTCAGCGTACGACAGAGAACAAAATAGGCTGTTACTGTACCTGTGCTGTGAGATGTGACTTTAGCAGCAAATATATCAATGAACAGCAGCAACATGTGTGTTATCAGAGTCTGCCTTAAAAGCATTCAATATGTGAAGTTAACCAAAGGAAATGGTTGTCACATTCTTACATTCATCTCAGCAGTGCATTCACAGAAGAGCGCTGAGTCATACTGGCACCTTGGCATTAGACTTTCCAATATTCTGACATCCTCAACAGGACTGTGAATAAATAAAGCGGACCCATTCTGACAAGAGAAAAAAAATGCATTGTGGTTTCTATTTAGTGCCTTAATACATGAATATTCTGTGATATTACACTTGGGAGCCATCAAATTCTAATGACACTTCCAGTAGAAGAAAGAAAAACCTACAAACCCCAGCAATATATCAGCGAACCATATTTCTGTAATAATAAAAAGTGATAATAAATGAATCATTGAAGTACACTTTTTATGGGAAGGTGCTCAGTGTATGCGCAAATGGCAATTAGCAAAACCAAGGTTGTACAAGCCCTGCTTTCATGTATTCACATTAGCATTCATAGCAGGAAATTGGTTTTTATCTCTGGCTATAAGTTACAGAGCATAAGAAGCAGCTATTCTGTTTCATACTGTATATTTATTAATTAACTGTGATTTGTGGAGTTTCTTATGGATGTTACCGCCCCTATTTAAATGCAATATTTGAAAAGTGTCAGGTAAATGACAAGAAATGAAATAGTGCGTCCACTCCTGACTTGATGTAATGACAATGATGTAATGAGCTGTGTGACAGAATAATAGGAATTCATATTGCAGCTATAACAGCAAAAGTGCATCCTAGGACTGTGGACATAAACAAGGAACATAAGAACATAAGAACATAAGAACGTTTACAAACGAGAGGAGGCCATTCGGCCCATCTTACTCGTTTGGTTGTAAGTAGCTTATTGATCCCAGAATCTCATCAAGCAGCTTCTTGAAGGATCCCAAGGTGTCAGCTTCAACAACATTACTGGGGAGTTGGTTCCAGACCCTCACAATTCTCTGTGTAAAAAAGTGCCTCCTATTTTCTATTCTGAATGCCCCTTTATCTAATCTCCATTTGTTACCCCTGGTCCTTGTTTCTTTTTTCAGGTCGAAAAAGTCTCCTGGGTCGACATTGTCAATACCTTTTAGAATTTTGAATGCTTGAATCAGATCACCGCATAGTCTTCTTTGTTCAAGACTGAATAGATTCATTTCTTTTAGCCTGTCTGCCTATGGCATGCCTTTTAAACCCGGGATAATTCTGGTTGCTCTTCTTTGCACTCTTTCTAGAGCAGCAATATCCTTTTTGTAACAAGGTGACTAGAACTGAACATAATATTCTAGATGAGGTCTTACTAATACATTGTAAAGTTTTAACATTACTTCACTTGATTTAAATTCAACACTTTAAAAGGGTTTAAAGTTGCTTTGTATATCGGTCAAACGAACGACTGCCCATGCAACTGGCTTAGTATGGCACTGGAGGGCATGAGGAACATTGCCAGTGTCTGCCTGCAGATCGGCTACCTCACTGGCCTCTATCCCCCACTCTATCATCAATGGATACAAGAGAGTCTTGGCTGTTGCCATGGAAACTGACTTCCTTCCCATTGACAGATAAGGTGAAGGTGTTCCTGGGTGATTCCTCTGCCTTTACGGTCGCTGCCCCAGCTGTTGAGACTGCAGCCCCCGCCACTAAGAAGGAGGAGGTGAAGGAGGAGTCTGAGGCATCGGACGATGACATGGGCATCGGGCTCTTCAAGTAAATACCCAGTCTGTCCCTGCTGTGTGCAGCTTGACATAATCAAAATATGACCAATAAAATACAATAACTAAAAAACAAAACAAAAAAAACTACTGTGTTTATTGAAGGATAGGAGTTTGCCATGGAGGCAGAGCCTCCCCTCATAAAAATAACGCTCCTCCAGGACCAGAACACCATCTGCCACTGCTTGTACTCTAAGTGTGCTTCTCAGCAGCCAGAATTGCTGTTAATTTAGGAATGTTGAATTTAGGGTTTAGGTTAAAATGTATTGTTTCTTAAATTTTAGCCAGTAATTGTACTATTTTATTGAACATTATTATATTATAATGCTAAGCACTGAGAGGTTGTATAGTTAGGCTCCAAAGAGCTGCAGAAAATGAAATGAAATCAAATTTTATTTATATAGTGCCTTTCTTACACAAAACATATTTTAAAGCACTGTACATTACAAGGCAAAGAATCACAATAAAATACATTTGTATCAGGATCCCAAGGCGTGTCACATACACAAAACTGTCAACAAACATTAAATTAAAAAAAGTCTAATAAAATATATTTTGAAAACCAGTAATTAAAAAGAGATTTTTTTTTTAATTGTAAAGAAATGTAATTTAAAAAGGACAAAAAGAAATTGCAGTTTAGATTGTAAAATTGGAACACTAAGATAGAAAAACTATTTTATAAAAATATGTTTTCAATCTTAAATTAAAAACAGTAAGTCCTAGCTTACCTGAAAGAAGAAGGCAGAGCATTCCAAAATGTAGGAGCTTTACAAGAAAAAGCCTTTCCCCCCCGTGTTATTTATATTCACCCCAGCAATAACCAACAGCCCACACCCTGTGATTTTAGGAGTATACGGGGTCAATACTTTCTGTAGTAACTGGGTGCTAATCCATTCAGGGTCTTCTAAGTTAAAAGCAAAATCTTAAGATCAATTCTAAACTGCACAGGGAGCCAGTGCAAAGAGGCCAAAACAGGAGTAAACATCAGAATTCTAGCGACAGTGTTCTGAATGAGCTGTAAGCGACACCACACATTTTGGGATACCAGAGAAATATGCATTACAATAATAAAAATGCATTACAATAAGGAGGCCTAGGAGGAGAAGAAGTCTCCTAGGCCTCACTGAGGAGGAAGTGGTGAGCACAGAGATTACATTGGCTTTGTACAATCAGCTGCACGCTGATCTCGAGACAATAACTGCCAGGAGTAACGTGGTGCCTGGTCTTGTGAAGCTTCTGTTTATTACATTATTTATAGGACTGTCACTTGATTAAAATTTTGATTGGTTAATTTATGGGCATTAGTTGATTAACCGGTAGATTAATCCATGCATATTTTTAATAAAGGTTAAAAATGTTCAAGGAACAACGTCAATCCATGAAAGAGTTGAATAGCAAAATATAATGACTACCCTAATTTATACAACAGATACCACCGTGCTCAATTTCCAAATTTCTCTTTAACTCATCGGTGCGTCTCTGCACTCATAAGAAAAAAAAATAATTCCAAAAAGTAATTTTCATTATTTATTCTTCATTTCACAGCTTCATTTTTTGAAGAACAGATTGAAATTCTAATCCATAAGGAAAGCCACACATTTCAGACAAAAAGCCTTCATCAGTGTGTATACACAGCTTCAAAACCTCGATTTAAATACACTGAGTTTAACAGGTAATTACAATTAAGTAAAGTGTTAGTTCATGGGCACACAACACAAATTACCAATTGATTTACCACAGCTGGTATGTCACGGATATTTGTTCATCAATTTTCGGCTAAAACTGTTATCTCAGTGTAATTTACATACAAAATGAACCATTCCTCAATTGAATTACAGACATCAATTAATTAACCAGCATTGATCCTTCAAATACCCCGTAAACCATTTATAAAGATACACTAATAAACCAATTTCCTAACCCATTATTTTAATTATTAATCAAGCTTAAATAAAAGCTACATTCTTAAAACATTACATAGATAAAGGACATTATTATTATTCTTTTTAAAACAAATTATCTGCGTAAAAGTGTACTGGGAAATTAAAGCCTATAAATAATTTATTTACACTTATGCGTTCTCTGAAATAATATAGACAAATAAAACTTCCTTTAAAAATGATACACATATTCACAGGGATGTAAGGGCTAAATAAACGTCAGTCTGTGGGATGAATGCAAACAATACTGCAAATTACTCACACTCCCCTTCTACAAAAAACTTTGCTTGCAAATGAAATATATGATTTTTCCTTCAGAGTCTAACTGATACCCAAAACTAGACTGGAGTTTTCCCATTAACAGTTCGTAACCCTCCATTTTCTGTTCCTCCAGCTATCTCCACGTTATACTTTTTTTGACGACGCCAATAATTTCCCACGGTTACTTACTTTGGATTTTTTTTTTTTTAAATTTAGTAGGTCGCAAATTGTTTTTTTTTTTGTTTTTTTTTTATAATTTTCTCCCAATTTAGAATAGCCAATTAGTTTTAGGCTCAGCTCACTGCTACCACCCCTGCGCTGACTTGGGAGGGCGAAGACGAACTCATGCTGTCCTCCGAAGCGTGTGCCGTCAGCCGACCGCTTCTTTTCACACTGCAGACCCACCATGCAGCCACCTCACAGCTACAAGGTAAGAGGACAATGCAGCTCGGACAGCTTACAGGCAAGCCCGCAGATGCCCCCGGCCAGACTACAGGAATATCCTGGACGAACCGGTGACGTCCAGGCTATAGGGCGCATCCTGCACTCCACGCGGAGCGCCTTTACCGGATGCTCAACTCGGGAGCACCCACTTACTTTGGATTTTAACCCTATAATGTCCAGACAGAAAAAAAAATCAAATTCTGCACGATTAAATTATAAAAAAGTTGCTATCGACTCTTTACTTGATTAATTGGTCCATTAATCTGTTAAATCAGAACAGCCCTAATTATTTAGTCTCTGGCTCTTTTCAGTCTACTGTGGGTGCAGTTGCTGGGCTTTCCCAACCCACCTTTTCAAGGTGTTTCCAGTAGGTACCGCATGCCCTGCTGAAACTAACGGGGAATTATACTACATTTCCCACACAGAGGAAAGTGGGCTTCTACCAGGTGGCTGGCTTCCCCAATGTGATTGGTGCTACTGATTGTACTCGCATAGTACTGTTATTACCTAGTGAAAGGGAGCATATGTTTTAGAATAGGAAGCATTTTCATTCCCTGAATTATTATTATTAGTTTATTTAGCAGACGCCTTTATCCAAGGCGACTTACAGAGACTAGGGTGTGTGAACAGAGTCACTTACAACTACGTCTCACCCGAAAGACGAAGCACAAGGAGGTTAAGTGTTTTGCTCAGGGTCACACAATGAGTCAGTGGCTGAGGTGGGATTTGAACCGGGGACCTCCTGGTTACAAGCCCTTTTCTTTAACCACTGGACCACACCTGAATGTACAAATGGTGTGTGACTCTCAAATGAGAATCCTCAATGTGGTTGCTGGCTATCCTGGTAGTGCCAAGACAATTATATATTGAGACACAATGGTCTGTTTTATGGTTTTGAGACCAGAAAATACGGGGAAAGGGGGTGTTGGCTAGGTGATATTACATTCCAGGTGTTAATGTAGATAATAACAATCTTGTTTACTTGTTTATTAGGTGATGCAGGCTATGGGCTAAGGCCATGGCATTTAACCCCATTGGCTGATTCTAGCAGTCCAGCAGAACTTGCACTATGGCAAGTAAATTTGGGCAGTAAATTTAGATTTAGCGCATACGTTATGCTCACTACTTAATACATGCGCTAAATCTAAATTTAACACCCCTTAGTAAATGAGGCCCATAGATCACTAACTTACGGCTCCAATTCACTCTTGTGGGCCAATCTAATAATCATAAATGTACAATTAATTTGCAAACCGTGACATCCATTTTCTAGTTAACAGAAGTAATTCTTGCTTGAGCTCCCTTTATTAATATTGTCTGGGAATGAGGGCTTTATTTATAATGAGAAATGACATCCAAGCTGGACTCTTTCTTAAACTTAAGGGTGCATAAAGCTGCATCTTTTCTCTAACAAGGGGCAGTTAAAATAGCAGGCACTTGAACTGGACAGGGATTAGGTATGAATTCCTTCAACTGAAATGAAAATAGAACAGTGTTACTAAAAAGAACCTATCACCAAGCTACCAAATCACACATTAAACATTGTAAATAGCATCCATAATTCCCAACCTTCAGGTAAATTTGATTGATATTTTAAATTGCCGGTACTTCATCATTAATTAATGTTTAAAACCTAATGTAAGTCTTCAATTAAATAGTAGATTATATATATATATATATATATATATATATTATATATATTATATATATATATATATATATTGTAAAAGATCCGCCCTCTTCCGCGGTTCGTTGCCCCTTTAAAAACACGGACCCAACACACAAATGGATTTTTTTTAAAGCGCGGTTGCGCTATTTTTAATCAAAACAAACAAAACAAAATAAACAAAACAAACACCTAGCTCTTCTTTGAGCAATAACTAAAACAAAACAGGAACCTAAACTAAACAGGACAGCTAAGCTGTTTACCTGTAACAAAACCAAACAAAATCACACACACAAAAAGGACTGCGCTCTACCTTTTTTTTTTTTTTTAAATACTGGCTGTACCCACACACCAGCACAGTCGGGCTTCTACCCTCTTCAGCAGCCGCCCAGAGCAGACTGACTGCTCTCCTTTTAAACCGGGCACCTGGCTCCAATTTTCAATAGTAGCCAGGTGCCGGTAATGATCAATAATAAAACAATAAAACAATTAAACAAAACAATCAAACAATTAACAAAACAAAACCAAAATGTGCCTTACGCACATGTTTTCCTCTAGGGAGGAATTAACCCCCTCCCTGCTGTCTCACAATATATATATATATATATATATATATATATATATATATATATATATATATATAAAGTGCATTTTTTGTGTCTTAATACAGTAATAAAAAAAATTTAAAATTCCATTATTCAGCGACACTGAATGGCAAACAGAAAGCCAATGTTTGATTCATGTAAACAGATTAATAATTACACAAGAACAGGACAGTGAGCTCTGGATTAAACTGAGCTTGGAATGTATCCAAAACAAAAGCTTAACTATTTCAATAGCTTAACTCTTCTCTTTGGGTAACAACATATCCACTTGATATCAAAGAAACTCACTCTGCCATTTTACTGCTTTACTTCAATCTTCAATGTCTCCTCTTTCTCAGGACTTTCACTGCATGCATACAAATATGTTTGGAACTGCAAGGCTTTTCTTCAAGCCAACAAAGCAGCATTTTTTAATATAGCAGACCACCTTAATCCAGCATTTTATGAACACAGTAAACACTGCATGCCTTGGCAGCAAATCTGTTGATACTGCATCATTACCAGTCTGATCGCATAAAGCATCAGCTCTCTTGATTACTCAAAGATACCAAACAGATTGTGTATGACTACATAGCTGTTATGAAAGACCAAATAGAGTGCCTGTTGTACTGGTATAGTGAAATGGATTCCAAAAAAGAAGCCCTAATCACAGCTGGCTGAAGATTTGTAATAAAGACAACATACAGGTTTATTAAAATGAGAAAGTGCTGCATGATCTGATAGTATTATTCTGTTCCAGATGCCATACAAGAGCTCCTAGCCTCAATAGATGGGCGAGAAGAACAATAAATAGAATGATAATTACATTTACAAAAGGGTTACTGTAGTCATTTTTTTCATATATCTTTCATAAACATACATCTACATGTATTATAACACCTTACAAATTCACAGCTTTTTAAAATATCTTGACACATGAAACTTCAGGCCTAACGATTAAGCCACTTAGATAAGATAGCATGTACTCGTGCAGTTGGCTCAGTTGTTCCTACAAAAAATGGTCTATGGCCCATAAGAAAATGTATATGTACAAATTACTGCGGTTTCTGTTGAAATCATTAACAGTAAAATATCATATAAAACCAGATATGATGTATATGATCCGATATGATGTTTATTTGCTTATTTCATCCCAATATCAGCATGAGAAAAGCTGAGACACTGATCCTGAAGCTGGGTTTGTCCAACATAAGCATTTATTTTCTATATGTGAAGAATTGAAGATGTATACACCAGATTTTATAAGGACTCAGTATTCAACATGTGACGACTGTACAGCTAAGGCCAAAAGTTTTGCATCACCTAAAATTTTGAAATTTTTTTTTTTAAATATATGAACATAATTTAGAACTTTTATTTAACATCGTGTAATCAAACTGGAAGCCATAATAGTAGTAAAGTATTTCATGTCAGATTTTGAAATGTCATTTTTGTCAGTTTTTTGTTAAGTATAAGGAAATCTACAAGCAGTATGTAATTCAGTACGTAACATTATTCAGCAGGTTTCATTAGACTTTGTGAAGCAAAATGTGTTAATTCTATGGAGTGATGCAAACCTTTGGCCATAGCTGTATATTATTTTAAATATGAAAAGCAAATTTTATTTAATGCATGATCAACATTTGTTAAAAATGGGATTGTCATTAGTAATGTGAATAAAGTATCCAGTAAGTAAGGTGTTATTCCATTTTAGTATGGGAAATGTCCTTTCACCCATCAATTTGTCGGGTGTTGTGGCGGGTGCCCCACCCGTGTGTATTTTTGTGTTTTATGTTGTGTGTGGTGTGTCATTGTTGGTGTATATATATGGGTGCACAGGATATAATGTGGGATATATAGCAGGAGTGATGTAAACTGTATATTTGTATTTAGGCACAGGGATTGCACAATCACTTCATGTGCAGATTAAAATATGTAGTCGTATGTGAGCACATGGATGGCACAAATGAGTTAATGTGCTGGGATTCAAGTGAATGATTAATTAGCAATTGAATCCTGGCACAGTTGTATATATAGATGTATGGATCACTCGGGGTTGGGTGTTCAGAGTGGAGGAGAAAGAATAATAATAATAATAACAACAATTGCTACTTGTGCTGAAACAGTTCAGCACAATACTTGTTTTGAGGTTTGTCTACTGTTAGGTCTGTCTATTTATTTTGGCCAACATGCCATTTTGTTTGTTCTGTGTTTTGTCTTGCGTTTAAATCGTTTATTTATAATAAACCGGCGCAACAGAGCAATTCACTCACCATTCTGTGTCCTGTCTGCTTCCTGGCCTGACATCACCACCAGCCAGCTTGTTCACAAGGTGTGCATGAGGGAAAATAATCAGAATCGGTGTCTTCTGAAGTGATTCAAGGAAAACATATACATATACACACCATACACATCTATTTTTCATTCCCTATCTGAAAGTCATGGAGCAGTTTCCTTCTTTTTTAAACTAAATGTCTTCATGTGTTGAGTTGATCAACAAAATATCAGTCACATGGGAAATGAAATTGGGGATTGCAGCATATTTCCCAGTGACTCCATTTTTATAAAACTAATCATTACAGTACAGCTTTGTCAAAGTGACAGTAACTGCTTTGAAGACACATTGAAGACATTATAACTGAAATACCCTATCACCCCAGTTATAAAAGATTATGGAGTAAAATGACACAGGTCAACCAGTTGGCCAGGCATGTTGCCGATTCATGTTACAATATCAGGAGGCATGGCAGCCAAGTTAAACAAGACACAGTTCATGAATGGTCCAACTTGGCCCTGACTGTTGGTTTTTCTGTTACAAACCTTTATAACAGGCTGTGACCAATATTTATAACCCCTTTTGATTTATCTGACCTCCTAATAGATTAATAACAGGTCACATCACATGTTGTGAATGTGTTATAGCCTCAGGCTATAGTTCTTTATCACTATTTGTAATATATAAAGTGCATGATTGTCATTTACTTTTCATTCTCATTAAGTTCTTCTAGTGATTGATAAGTGTCCCGTTGGGTATATACTGTTGTTTACTATTTTTTTAAATTACCATTAGATATTTTTCATTGATATATCAATATGGATTAGTAAAAACTGTAAGATCAAAGGAAACTTTTCAGGTTACACTATTGGAGCAGGGTGGACCATAGGAAAAGCATTTAACTTGTCTGTAATGATAAACCTCCAATAATTAGCTTTATGTAACAGGAGTGGAGGCTGGGTGATCCCGCACACCGCAAGTGAGCGCCTTAACCACTATGCAAACAATCTAGGCCTTGTCTGCATTTATGATTACTAAACTTTTAATCAATCAATCAACCTTTATTTTATATAGCGCCTTTCATTGTGGACCACCATCACAAAGCGCTTTTAACCACAAAAACTTTTAACCTCATCTCATTGACCAGGGACAGAAGACAACTTGCTTAACTAGATATTTTTGTATACAATGTTCCCTTTCAACTACAAAACGTAACCATTACCGAATGGGTATATACCACTGTCAGGAGGTGAGTGATGTGGGTAATAATGAAATGTCCAATCTCCCGCAGCTCTACAAAGCACTCTGTGTCCCTCACTCTTGCACAGCGCTCTTCCCCATCACCCTTCTGCCAAGGGAGAGTGGATGACGCACCCGGGTAAGTAGCCCATGCAGGAAGCCGTCTTCATGGTCTTCCTCATCGTCCTCCCTCTCCTTTTCCTTCCCCAAGGAAGAAGAAGAGTTGCCATTCCAAGTGATTGGGTGAACTTGGAGCAGATGGAGAAGCTTTGGCTTTCCAAGGCACGTGTGCCTGACGGGGACAAAGCACCACTGTTGGATGCCCCAATTACACCAGGGCATACCTTTGGTCCCACGGTGGACGAGACGTTGCAGCTCTCTCACCGCATGTGGGAATCCACCAATGAGTTGGTGCGCTTGCTTCCCAAGCAAACACCCCCAGTGTGCAAACCAGTGGCAAACTGGAGCCCTAGGCCCCAGCAGCCTCCAAGACTGGCAGAGCCTGCTACAATAGGTTCCGCTGCCCGGCACAGATGCAGAAGCCTCAGGCCAAGCCACAAGCCATGCAGCAGCCCTAGGAGTTTGCTGCCACAGGCCCAGGGGTCCTTTTCAGGGAGCCATCTGGAGTATTGGCGTCAATGCACCATGGACATTTGAGTGCTTACTACCGTTCAGACCGTCTACTCACTGCACTTCAAGCACGGTCTTCTTCCCTTTCGGGGTGTGACTGTAACATCAGTCATGGTCCCACAGGACGCTGCGGTGGTGCCTCAGGATGTAGCAGCTCTCCTGCAAAAACGGGCTATTTGCATGACAGACCCCCTCTGTCTTTCAGGTTCTGAGGTATATCAGTTAAATATTGACTGAGGATATTGATTGAAGAGTTCTAGTCAAGTGGCAACATATTTTTTTGAAATGCGATTGCTCTAAAATTATTTTGAAACTTCAAAAGTGTGAAGCACCAACTCATTTTCCCTAACCAGGACTTGTTCTCAGGTACTTAGGTGGTATGTTGAAGAGCCTGACATAGTTTTTGGCAACACATTAATACGTCAGCATATTGCAACAGGATAATGCCCACCCACAAACTGCTTGTGGAGTGCAGGACTTACAGAAGATAAACATTTACCTTCTATACAGTATACTGTAATTACTTTTTTTGTGTTGTGTTACAAAAAAAGGATATTTCTGGTACATTATATAGAAACTGCAAAAAATGTAATTAGCAAAAGGATAAAAAATACAAGGAAGCAGTGTGGATAAAAAAAAGATGTCCCTTGAGAAAAAACACACAAAAAATGTATTAGCAATGGCAGGGGCAATCATTCAGTGACTGAGACAGTTGATAAAAAGAACGAGCTCAGAAAGGGACAAGTGCAAATGGAAGTGAATGAACAAGCATGCTGCTACCAGTCAGAGCTATAACTACAGGCAAAGATCAATTACAATGTTGGTTATAAACTTCTGTGTACAAATACACCTTTTATATAAAAAGACAAGACCTGCTGTGAAGAAATACAGTCATCTCCAGCTAAGAGAACACCCCTCGGAAAGCAAGTGAAGTGTTCTCTTAGCCGAAGTGTTCTCTAAGATATGAATCAATTAATTAATAAATACGTATTATTTGTCATGAAGCATGTGCATCAACATATGAAATGAACATAAGAGAAAAGCAATAGGCAAGTGTATATTAATAAACTTTAATTATAAAGTAAAAGACAAACTAACATTAATAAACTAACTGTCAAACTAAATGAACACAGCACCCCTACACACGTTAACAAATTGAGCAGCAGCTCTAGATTAATTATGAATACCTGTACAGGAGCAATATTCAAGACATGCACAACATTATTTAACAGAATGGTGAAGCAACTCACCAGAACGGGAAACACCAAATTGCTCTGCGACTTGTATCTGATTCAGGTTTTTTTCAGGAGCTCGAACAATTTTGAACTTTTTGTAGCAAGAGAAAGAGCGGCGCATTTTGCCGTTTGTTTACATGCCATTTTGTAGCGATGAGGTGCACTCGTGGAAATCAGAATACAAAACAAGGCAGTGATATGACAGCGGTTCTGGAAAGGTTGAATAAACCGATCAGTGTGCCTCAAGAGACACTCTTGCGATGACAAGCCACATTTGAAAATATGTAATAAACCATTTTAATTTAAGTTTGATGATGATGAGTTATCAGGTTACAAAACAGTACTGTATCAGTTTGTGAACAAATCGCTAGCGATGCTAAAAAGGTGTTTTAAACAAAGTTCCTGTTCCGTTAGGCAGAGCATTTACAATAGGAAAAAGCAGTTTCACCACAAGGATGTTCTCTTAGGCCAGTGGGTTTTCAAACTTTTTAGGCCCCGTACCCCTTTCCAAAAAATCTAGTCTACCGCGTACCCCCATCTGAGATAGATTCCATCTAATTACTAGGCTTAAGTACTTATTGATGTTAACTGAAAATATATATATTTTTAAAATGCTTACCTACGAATGTGATTGACGTGACTGCTTTTTATCACAGATTTCAGTAAAACTGCACCCTGATTAGTAAACAATGCAGCCCATACACAAGGGTATGTTATTCTGTATTTTAAAATTGAACGAATAGGACTTCCAATTACAAAAAAATGTAAGCAGGTCATTAAAAAAATAAGCAAGCCTGTATTTGCTGGCTCAGAAGGCCCCCAGGGAAGGAGGAGCTAGAGTTCAGCCAATTACTGTTCATGGAAAACTGTTGTTGAACTAATTAAATCAAATCAAATTAAAACTGAAAATGCTATTTAAAATTGCAGACATTAAAAAAAAAAACAGGTAGCATGTGGAACTGTGTGAATATTGAATAACACATTGAATATGTATTTTTTTTTAAAATTTTATTTAACGGGAATGTTATCGTTTAACTCTGAGTGGCACATTTAAAATGCTGTGTGTGTCTTGTGCAATATCGAATCCAAACAGAATAAGCACATTGTTTTGAAGTGAACATTTCCAAAAGCTAAATTTGATTAAAGTAGAAAGGTGACATTTATATCATGCAGTCAAAAATGACTTTTAGCAAAATGCTTACATGTTAGTGTTTAGTGCAGTCGTCTGTTCATGTGAATCCGCTGCCAGACAGCTTGTTGACGGGCACTCGCTGTATGATATGAACACGCTCAATAGGTCTGGAGCAGGGAATCCAATTCCGGATGCTTCCCAATCCCAGGAATCAGGGATTGATTGATTGATTTTAATCCTGCGATTCCATTTTTGTAATAATAATAATACCGTGCTTTTGCTTTTATTAGCCTAATAGTTAACAGCGTATACACGTAGGCTAATGCAATCACTCGACAAAGGAGTTCTTCAACGAATTAGTGACAGTGAAAAAACACACAAAGCATTGCAAGTAAAGATAACACAGTCGTGTCGCTCCAGCGCAGTGATTTCACTGCAAGCAGAGCGGCACAGCTGCCTGCTCAACCAATAATACTGTTATTTAAAAACATAAACTTACATAAAACACACTGAACTGATTAAACTACACACACTGAACATTTAAACTCCACAAAGTAAACGTAACTAGTAAATACTACACGTTTTTAAAAGAAGCAACAGCATACAATTATTTTGTTGTTTTTTTTTTGTTTTAAGCCTACAGACTGCAGAACCCCTGCCCCGCTGGAAAAAATATGTCATTTATCCAAGTGCTCTTAACGCTCACTCACTGTCAGCAGCCGGTTGGTGTTTATAGTTAACCTCGCCCAACACGAAGGAAACGTACACCAGCACGGCTGTGCTTTTATTTGAAAGGAGATTCAACATTGTTAATTCGATTGCTAAGTCGCAAAGTTCTACAGTGTGGTAAAAAAAATATATATATATAATAAATAAATAAATAAATAAATAAAATGTGTTGTCCGCCATTACAGGATTTTTCTTGTGTACCCCGAGGAGCGCTCGAGTAGCCCCAGGGGTACCCCCAGTTTGAAAACCGCTGTCTTAGGCAAAGTGTTCTCTTAGGAGGTGTTCCTATACGTGGAGACTACTGTACTATATATATATATATATATATATATATATATATATATATATATATATATATATATATATATATATATACAGTATATATTACTACCTTTTTTACACTGTTTCCAGTCTGGGTGAAGTGAAAATTAAAGGCAAAGAAAATTCCTCTTATAGACGAAGAAAATAATAATAAAATAAAAAAAAGCATAATATTCAACTACCCTGACACAGAGTAGATCAAAAATGTAATTAAACACACCAAGTAATTGCTATAAGGAGCACTTAGAATGAGAATAATTTGAAGCTATTTGCTTGTCATCCCTGACATTATAGATGATATCCTTAAATGCAGGCAGATACAAAAAGAACTGTCGAAAATTCTTCTGTGGTTGATAATGGTCTGTCACAGACAAAAGGTTAACAAAAAATAAAGTTGAGCAATCAGAAAGTAATCAATTAGCAAACTTTGCTTCAGAACTGGACCCTTGAGCCCTATGATTTGCAGTCTGTTACTAGGAACAGTAATTGTATGTCCATTACTGCATACTGTACTGGTTCATGGGATTACGAGCATAATAATGACTCATCATCATCTAAAATGCTTGACAGTCTAGAGTTATTTTTGAGATAATCCACAACAGCATGGGCTGATGCCTTCTCAAAATGTCCGTCTCAGAATTGTATTTTGTTGCTGCTTCTATACTGAGAAGTGGATGTGCAATGTTTAGAGATTTTTGGGTTTGGTTCTGTAGCTGGCAGCTGGTTTCACTGACTCTGATTTGGTACTAGGTAACATTGTGTAGTCCAAAATCAGTGCTAATCAAGGTAAGTAAAATCAGCTGTAAGATGGCAGAATGATAAACTGCTTTTTTAATACACTATTTTGGTATTTGAGAGGCATTGTGCTGTGAAAGATTAAATAAAGGAAAAAGTTTAGTGTACAAACCTGGTAACTTATGTTGTGTAAATATCTGATAATAAATATCTGATAATAGACAACTCTTTGTGTAGGTAACATAACGTCACTGTTAAAATACAATGCAGGTTTTAAATGCTGAAGTTTTGAAAATCAGACCAAAATAATTGTTTGTTGTTTTTAACAGTTGTTTTACTTTTTTTTTGCTTTTATTTTTTTATTTTTTTGTTTTGCTTTCTATTGACATTGACTTATTGGATTATTATTTTATTAACTTTTATAGTAGTGAGTATTAACTCAATATCCTATGGGGTCTCTCACCGCTATAGAGAACTAAAGAGTGTGGCCTTGTCAGGACAACAATTATTACATGTCATTATTGTACAGGGTTCATAGGAGTAAAATAGCCACACATTCATAATTAACCATATATCACAATCCGTATTTACAATGAAGTTTAACAGGAGAATTCCTATGAATCTACATCCATTACTTGAATGTATAAACTTTCTTTTGAAACCCATCTAATAGCTGGTTTCAAGGGAGTGTAATAAAAACCTACATCTTCTGAAGTTTGAAGTAAACCAGACATGTCTGTGGTCAAGGGGCAGTCTCTATGAAATATCTAAAAAGAGACGATTTTCTGATGCTGCCGAACCCCCTGAGAGCCTGGCACTGGTTGTGGGAAGATTGTAATGCGATTGATAGTGAAAGTGACACTGTCTAAATCCTATTCTTGCAAGGCCACAATGTATGCCCTGTGTTACTCATTTTCATTATTCACCTACATAAACTCTTGAAATATTGGGTACATCTGACAGTAGGCCACCAATGATCCATATTGGCCTCATCGACTATTTATTTTGTTTTTTTATTTTTAAATACATTACCAACGTCAGTCAGGTAGCATATCAAATATGTCATTTAATCAAGGCCCTATATATTTTTTTTATTTTACAGATAGCCTCATATTGCACTAAAAATGTATTATTTTACATAACTGTACCAGAGATAAATCAGTATTTTCACACGCTTGAGAAACTCATTGGTTATGCATAACTTACCGGTAACTAAAAGACTCTAAGACTGCATAATGTCGTTGTGATCGTATATATATATATATATATATATATATATATATATATATATATATATATATATATATATATATATATTTTTTTTTATGGTTCCAATATTTTATTTGATCATGTAAGTACATATTTTAATTACCTTGCATAGCACTGACATTTAACCGATGGTGCACAGTATTTACATTTTATTGATGTCATACATTTGACTGACCTAACAGTACTCTCTTTTTACAGTTATTTAATTTAAAAAATGTATTTACATTCTGCTGAAATATTTTACCTGAATTCTTCCAAGGGAAGTCAGCTTCAACAACATTACTGGGGAGTTGGTTCCAGACCCTCACAATTCTCTGTGTAAAAAAGTGCCTCCAATTTTCTGTTCTGAATGCCCTTTTATCTAATCCCCAATTGTGACACCTGGTCCTTGTTTCTTTTTTTCAGGTCGAAAAAGTCCCCTGGGTCGACATTGTCAATACCTTTTAAAATTTTGAATGCTTGAATCAGATCGCCACATAGTCTTCTTTGTTCAAGACTGAATACATTAAATTATTTTAGCCTGTCTGCATATGGCATATCTTTTAAACCAGGAATAATTCTGGTTGCTTTTCTTTGCACTCTTTTAGTGCAGCAATATCCTTTTTGTAATGAGGTGACCAGAACTGAACACAATATTCTAGATGAGATCTTACTAATGCATTGTAAAGTTTTAACATTATTTCCCTTGATTTAAATTCAACACTTTTCACAATATATCCAAGCATTTTGTTGGACTTTTTTTTATAGCTTCCCCACATTGTCTAGATGAAGACATTTCTGAGTCAACATAAACTCCTGGATCTTTTTCATAGATTCCTTCTTCAATTTCAGTAACTCCCATATGGTATTTATAATGGAAATTTCTATTGCCTGCGTGCAGTACCTTACACTTTTCTCTATTAAATGTCATTCCCAGTTTTGAATGCTGTTTAGATCATTTTGAATTACCTTTGTTCCTGCAATGGTGTTTGCCACTCCTCCTATTTTTGTGTCATCTGCAAATTTAACAAGTTTGCTTACTATACCAGAATCTAAGTCATAAATGTAGATTAGGAAGAGCAGAGGACCTAATACTGATCCCTGTGGTACACCACTGGTTACCTCGCTCCATTTTGAGGTTTCTCTTCTAATCAGTACTTTATGTTTTCTAGATGTTAACCACTCCCTAATACATGTGCATGCATTTCCTTGAATCCCTACTGCGTTCAGTTTGGGAATTAATCTTTTATTATTTGTCAAAAGCTTTCTTGAAATCTAAATAAATCATGTCATATGCTTTACAATTATCCGTTATCTATGTTGCATTCTCAAAAAAATCAAGCAAGTTATTTAGACACAATGTCCTTTTCCTAAAACCATGCTGACTGTCTTCTAGGATACTGTCAGGTAATTTTCCATTTTGGATCTTATTGTAGTTTCCAAAAGTTTACATATAATAGAAGTCAGGCTTATTGGTCTGTAGTTACCTGGTTCAGTTCGGTTACAAACGCAATGAAAATAAAATGAAAATGTGTGTATTTGTGCCCTTCTCCCACATTTATCTTTTGAAGCTCCACATTGTTCAGTGCAACTATCTTATTCTTCTCACTGCTTACCTGTTTGTAAATGCAGGAGCTGATATCAGGTTCAGGTCTGATGCCTGCTTTTGACTGCTGTGGTGTTTGCATACACAGAGTAGACTAATGATTACTAAGTTAGCACTTTCTTTCACAAACTCCATCTACTCGGTTTCCACCGTTTATTAAGTTATTTGTTCTTCAGTCTTGTGAGGTACTGCAGTTTAAGGGCACATCAGCACTGCATGAAAGATAAAACATAAACTATCCCACCTTGCTGTTCCGAATGTATTTGGTCATTGTATAATAATCCTTATGCACCCAAACAGCTGCATAATGCCACACTGCTATGTTCAAAATCACTGTTCTCAAGCATCTCTTCTGAGCCAATAAACATGACTTCCACATGTACTCTGAAACGTACTGGCGCATGCCCAATGTTGTATAAACTATATTACCTCTGTGTGGAAACACACTATTCTGTGTGACAAACATGGTCTGTCTAATTTTCCATAAGGAAGTAACTTATACCTGCTTTTGTTTTGTGTAGTAGACATCTTTCACACTGTACATGTTTCCTTCGCATGTTGTATTTTGATGTATTATTATGATTAATATTGCATTCAATAAAACAAAACCAAAGAAAACCAAAACAGATTTGTTCTCATTTCCAACTAATGAAGGGACCTACCCACAATTCTCGCAGCACTGTGTTATTTCAATATACGTCCCCAAAGTCTTAGATATAGCTCCAGTTGATTCAAAAGTTTGCAGAATTGACACGTATCAAATAAACTAGCAAATTCTGAACGATGTATTTCCTTTCGGAATGAGGTCTTTGAGGATGAGCCGACCTAAAAAATAAATATTGCATTTTTTCATCCTTCGTATTTGGTTTTCATTTGCATTTCCTGACACAACACATGCACAATCATCTACACACCATTGAGTCGGAAAGTCGAATTCAGCCACAAATTTCATCTCCCTTACTTAGTTTTTTTTTAGGGAGGTGTATTAATCCTCCCCCCCACACACACCTTTTGGTTCCAATCCTGCCTATGACAGCATACTGTGCTATGGGGAGCATGATTAAGTTGTCCATCGTCATGTTATTTTATATATACTGTATATATACAGTATATATATATATATATATATATATATATATATATATATATATATATATATATATAAAATAACATGACGTATATATATATATATATATATATATATATATATATATATATATATATATATATATACTTGTTGTCGTCTACATTACAGCCTTAATTGTGTTCCGATTCATTAGTAAAGGCAGAATGCATCAGTCATAACATGCCAGAGAAAGCCAGTTTAATTAATACAAATAGCAAAGGTCAATAGATGACTCTGATACAAAGTTCCCGCAGTATGGCATTTCGTGTCTTATTTCCAGAGCCTCTCGTTATTAATATAAACCTGCTGTTGTGTTCAAAGCTTTATTTCAATATGAAACCTTGTCTAAGAAAACCCATCCAAGTTGGTTGGAAGGGATTCCACTTTCCCTTCAACCAGTCCCGAACTGTCTTTAGTTTTACCAAAATAATCAGGTGCCAGACATCTCTTGCAGAACTAACCAGCATTCGACCATATCTAGCGAAAATCTCTGCCTCTGATTGGGTATCAGTGATATGCGAAAAAGTATGGATAAACACAACAGAGTACACCCTCTCGAGACAAACCAAACAACCACCAACAGAAAAAAAAATGCTGTTCACTGGTCCCTAATAAACTTTTCAATTTCCTCTTTTAATATTTCATGTCTTTGTCGTGATTTTTTTTAACAGCCGCACACAGTAAAAAGGGCAGTAAAAAGAAATGACCTTCAGTAACCCACCAGCCTATTCTCGATGCACCGGGAAAGTGTATACATGTGAACATTATTATCTAATTAGAAAACGTGACAGTACCATCAGCCAATCAGCTTCCAGCTCTATTGGGCTTCTATTAAAAGGTAGTTGCCTGCTGGAACGTCAATGCATCAACTGTGAATCTCAAAATCAATCCACGCAAGTGCCCGCTTTTTCATTTTGATTTCTATTCAACAACAAATACTAAACACAGACACAATTGGTCCAAATGTATTTTATTATCCACCAAAACCAGCTAATCAAAACTTTGCACTGACAAAAGCAACCAGTCCTGCAACTGCTGAATCACCCAATCACAGCCTGTCAGTTCGACGGGGCTCAACGTCTTTCAACAACAACAAACCGAGACACGGACAATTCAGTAATATTACACAATTCAGATATCTGGCACTGTCCATATAAACTATAAGCAGCTCTGATAAGTAAAAAAGTTATTTGTTTATAAAGGTTTTTTTTACCTAATTTATGTGTGTGATCCTTTATGAACATTTGCGGGATTATTTTCCTAAAACGTTTTGGAGCGGAAGGGTACCCGACAAATCATTACAATTTCAAGGCAAATCTAGGTTTTACAGTGTTTTTTATAAAGACAATAATGAGAACATTGCTTTCTAATAGTGATAGTGCTCTCTCGATGAAGACACTACTGCGTAGTCGTTGAGTTTTGTTAGCTCCCTCGTCTTTGGCTTGCGACGCATAACTCCAGCCCTGGTCAACTACCACAAGGTAGCGTCTTCAGCGACGGGCACTATCACTTAAATACATCTCACCTGAGTCTGTAGGTCTTCCATTCATAACCTAAAAAGAAAACACTTAATCACAGTCACATTCTAAACACACAGACAAAATCGGCACTATTGAGTCCTATTTTAACCTAAATAATGCAGGATAAACACATGTTGAAAGCATTCATTCGCTTATTTTAAATCAAGTTTTTGGTGTGAAAAAGGGTATTTCTCTTGTATTATTGTTCTTCATTTTAATTTGCCAATAGTACCACAAGAGCTGCCATCTGCTTCAAACACTGTTTTTTAATCATGTAAAATAAATCAGATCATTGATTGGTTTGTATTAATTTGTTTTCCTAATGTTACAAGCTTGCTCGATGAAGAGCTTGCCTCTTGTGGCAGCACATTTACTTGGTAACACACTTGAAAAAAAGGGTCTTGTGGCTTCTGCGACCAGGCTCTTATGACCATGGGTTTCAGGATTCTAAAGGATTGTAGGAAAATTATTCTTGATTGTTCAAGATGATACATTAGTTTTTTTTTTTTTGTTGTTGTTTTTTAAATAACTTTTATAATAACCGAATTCTGTAATGTATTCATTGGAATTTTCATTTAGGTTATTTTTAAGCCCAGCTGGTGGCTAGAATGTGCATGTGAGGGTGAACCCCTCACTGTAATATTTAAATGCATGTTATTGTGTTTATGATTGTTATTGTTGTTCTACTGGCGATAGAGCCATGGTTGTTGGAGAAGAAACATGTTTAAAGTACAATATAGGAATGTGTAAAAGTAAGAATGTTAAATTATTTTTGTATAAAATCATTCCAGGTGTAAATGTTTATTGAATAATTAATCCTGTTAGGAGTAGGCGGGGCTGTGGATTATTTAATGCTGTGTCTTTCCTTAGGCGGGGTATTAGGATCATTTGTGAGCTTGTCTCGTAAATTTCAGTCATTGTATGTACAACCTGTTAGTCTGTGAGCGTCAGTTGTCAGAATTTCTTTGAAGTATCCAGTGCCACAATAAACAGGTATACCTGTAAACACTACCAAGTCCTGCATTTTAAAAACCTCCGTGTTCCTGAGAGGATAATGTAGTTGTGGGTAGGGGTAAGCTCAGACCATCACCCTGTTACAGTGCATTTTATGTTTAAGTTGTGAAGAAAACAGAAAATAGATAACACAATCCAGTTATGCTTACAGTTTTTTTTTATTCAGCATAATATTATAACCCAAAAGGATTAATCTTAACTGGCACACTTTTTTTTTTTACTTCAAAACTTCCATTTACAGTATTTATTGAGTTTTAATGGTCTTAAAGCAGAAGACAGGGCTGAAATGAAATCCTCTAAATGTAATGGTCCTCATGAAGAGCGATGATCCTCGTTAGTTAATCCAATGAAAGGTCCACATAACGTGCAAAATGCACTTAAACCTCACTTTGATTGCATCCATCTTGTTAAAATGTCCTTTACGTCTGTCTCAGGATGAGCTTGAAGCAAAATTAGAAGATATCACATTGCAGTAAAATGTCTAAATTTACTGAACAAAATAATATAAACTAACAATATAGAATTATCATAATAATGGCTTCAATTCTACAATTCCAGATTGTTATAATACAGTATAACAACTGAGCTGGCAGCTAGTCATTTGTGTTTTTCTCTGTTTAATAGTCTTGCAAAAACAAATAATTAGATATTGTTTTAAATACAAGCAAAGTCCAGAAGATATACAGTATTGACAGATTACAAAAAAAAAGAATTCTGCACATATGCCACTTATGTTAAAGGCCAATAAACATGTCAAAAAAACAATCGTTGTATCTTCCATTTTCGGGTACACTATTGCTCTAGCTCACTGTTAATGTATTCAATTTGTGTCTGGGTGATTGCAGTTCAGGATAGTGGTGGATTCCTGGTCCAAAGCGTGAAAGAGTTCCACAAAAGAAAGCAAAAAATAATGACAACACCATGCCAGTATTTTTTTAATGCATTTAAATAGTAAAAGTATGAAGGTAACAATAGATCAGCACATACTTACTTTAATTTAACAACATATTCAGGACGCCTTGTAGGAAAACAGGTGTAATAGCAGTCTGTAGAACTTTTGCTCTTTGAGACCAAAATTAGACCTTTCATATATATTCAAGTCGAAAGAGCATAACCAAGGTTGATTGGTTTTTGTTTTGCACAGTCCATGCTTTTGATATCCTACACAAGGGATTTATAATGGCATTTTCACATGGTCCATAGCGCACAAAATGCAAAAGACACTGAGGTCAAAATGTTATGAGCAGCTGTTAATAAGCAATACAGTCACATGTGCTCTCAATATTACTTGACCTGCATTGTTTATATACATTAATGAGTGTTATGATCAGGAACAGCTTTTCCAGAAATAGAACACAATTCAGCAGTTTAATTAAAATGACTGATTTCTACACAGCAAAAGCTTTCGACAACTCCTAACGATAACGGATTATGCCAGAATTACATAATACTGTACAACCTACAAAGGCAGTGGGGTTTGTTTGATTTTAGCTTTAAAAAAAACAAACAAATTGTAAGCAGAGTTAAGCATATATTGTAGCATGGCACACCATTTCTCCCTGGCTCTGATGTCTGATGTGTATTTTACTGAAAACAAAAAATGCGTTCTCCATTGCTGACAGCTTTTAGCCTCAGGGATACTTTTTCTAATCTCACTGATCATTGCATTTCTGACACCAAATCCATCAATAAAGTTTTCTGCACTTTTCCCAATTTTTTGTTATCCTTTAATGTACACTTTTATCGACAGTTATACAACATTTTTTATGTTTCAGTAGGATCTACAATGCTTTGTTTTTTATGTTCTTGTGACTTTGGATTTACCATTAGACAACATTGTAAGCATCATTCTAAAACCACGGGCAGTTCTTATTGGCATTTTTACTGTTTAGCTGTTGATTTTTTCACCACTTGTCCATACATGAAACCCAGTAAATATTGTGTCATCCAGTAATAGTTAATAGTAATCCTCTAAGGCTGAAATTGTCATGTGATTATAATTGAGTGTTAGTTGCCAAAATCACAAGCTGTTTACCAAATTATAAGACATTCAAAATATAAAGTAGATAGAAGTTGAAGGACAGCATTTTTTAATGTATGTACAGTGTATACATAGCATTGTGTTGTCAGCTTTTATAATTTTAATAAAGTGTCAAAGTGGAAATGTCAAACTGATAGAATACATTAAAAAAAAAACTATCCAGTCTGATCTAGTGAAAACAAACAAGACTCTTGTGAAATCACTTTCAACTCTGCCAGTGGCAGATGGCTGTATGAAATAAGTAAAAAAAATATTCTAATGTACTGTATAATGATACAGCATTGAGTCTTTTAATACCCATAACACATATCTAATCCTTAAGCACACACTTGTACTGTATATGCTGCATTCAAAGTGTAACCAAAACTACATTTGGTTTAGTGAGGATCTACAGTATGTTAATCCCTTGATGTATGGTTATCAGCTATATTTAATCCCAAACTGAAGTGTATTCTAGTTACCAGCAATTCACAATCAGAAGATACAGACATGAAATTGGGTGTCTGAGTTGTACTGTATTAAGACATGTCTTGCTTTCGTTCCTGCAATCCCTTTATACAGGCTGGTATAAGTGGGATTTATTGTATGCCTACTTTAGATTGACTATTTTGTTTATATTTGTATTATTATTATTAGAAGTAGTAGAAATAAAAGCCATATTATTTACCGTATGTTGGCTGCACAACAACTGTAAGGTAAGATGGAACATTCCTCCTGTAGATAATTAAACAATATTTTTTTTTTTTAGATATGAATATACCACTCAAGTTTAGCCCTGGTCGGTTTAGTGTCACAACACCAGAAGAAAACTACAACCTTATTCAGTGTGGTGTGCTTTATTTCATATATTATTTATTTTCAGACAGGTTTGGTTAAATATTGGCTTGCATTTATTTTTGCATAAATATATATTTTGAGTGCATCAGCAATTAAGTGTCATCTCTGTAAATTGTGCATGTACAATTGATTTCAGTTTGTCTGAGTCTCTCCGTCAGGGCGATCTCTAGTGAATAAAAATAGAAATGTTAATAGATTTTTCAAAAATTACATTTTTGTAATTTATTTTCTAGCTGGTGTAGTGTTGAGTGATCCTGCTTCTTCAGATTCTGTCCCCTGTCCTGAAATGAGATTAAAGCTCTGTAACCACTGTAGAGGAGCAGAGGAGCCTGTCTTTTTTGCATCCCGTTACACGACCACTTCTCTTGTCTTTAGGGGTTGACAAATATTTAACCTTTTGCAGCACTACTGTAGCTATCAGACTGTACTGATTCTTTGATTGAACACATGACAATTTTCAGTGAACCATTGTAATTTTTTGCATTCCTAACTCCACTGAGCATTTACATTTGATGGCATTTTTAAATAGCCAAAAAATAACCAAACCTCCAAAGACAATATTTACCCGGTGCTTTCAAAACAAACCAAATTTGGCTGGAAAACCATCCACCGTCATTTATTCTAATAAACTTAACTGTTACACACTGCCAACATATGTATAAAATCCATCACTAATATAGCATTTAGATTTCAAGACCACGTCACTTTAACATACTTTGCATAAAATATTTCCTAAACAAAGTTGTTAAAGCAGGTGAGTGTCAGACAAGAATCGAGCACATCCTCTCGACTTAATCTGTTTAACTTAATAAATGGCCAACAAAATAATTAGGTATCGTTCTGTACATACAATGCGTATCTATGTTCTGGTTTTTTTTTCAGCTTCATCACAGAACCAAACCCACAAAGCCTGAAACATTGTATATCCACTTCTCAGTGTAGAAGCAGCAATATTATTATTATAGTTTTATATCACGCAGATGTGCAAATCTTATTGAAAACCAGTGGTACAATTGTGCAATCCCAAGAGGCAAAGGGATGACTACTTGGTCAGGTTGTCGTTCTAAAACGATATACCTTTAAAAAACACACACATATATTCAAATTGAGAATTTGCTTTTCACCCAGTTGCACTAATCAATCAGAATGACACTGTGCCGCAACTTCGGGCAGACCAGTACTAGTCCTGTCAAGGCAATTCTTCTTTATGGATGGACCAGTGGCTTGCATTTGGAGTACGATTTATCTTTCACTTTCATAAGCAGTCAATTGATGCATCGATCGGTACGTTTACATTGCACAAGTATTCAGAATATGAAGTATTTGGAATACTAGAATATTCCGAATGCTCTGTACACATGCAGGCAGAATTCTGTTGTTCCTTTCATATTCTGCGTTTACATGGTAAACGGAATATTCTTTTTATGCCATTAATGCATGTGGGCCTTGCTTCCCACAGCAAACCAAGACTGCTGATTGTAGTAGAATAGTTTGTTGTTTATTGTAAAGAGTTGGTGGTGTGGACGTATATTTCTGTTATTTGTTTTTGTTTTTCAGATATGGAATCTGATATTTCGAGATTGTGTAGATGCTTGTGGGTTAATTCAGTGCAACGTGTTAACACAGACACGCATGTTTATGTCTTTATTAATATAACAAGGAGACAGATTGAAGATGAGCCAAGAACATCGTCAACAGAGCCTACAGTAAACAAATGTACAGTAGAATAACACCCATAGTAAATAAATAAATACAGCAACTACTGTGTGTGTGTTTGAATTTCTGTTATCCGAGAGCTGTGATTGTATTTAAATAAATAAATAAATGTATGCTTGTGGCGGTGTGTCCCGCCCCTATGTATTATTATTTGTATTTTTATTTGCGCGGGTAAAAGCCCGTCTTTTATTACTTATTATTTAAAAACCTTGTGAGGATGCATGACTGATCAGCTACTGATTATTTAACTAGCTGACAGTCATGCATCCTTACTAACGATGCAGACTCTGGCCGAGGGGTAATAAGATAATTAACAACTAGTTAACCCCTCGGCCAGAGTATAAGAACCAGCAGTTGTCCGTTCTGGAGGTTGAGTGTACGGAGGAGAGTACGGGGAGAGACCGAGACCGAGACCGAGACCGAGAGCGAGGAAACATAACATTTAAAAACGACTGCTAAACAGGGTTTGTTTATTCATTTGGCCCTTGTGCCCTTTGGTTTGTGTTTTGTTTAAATCTTTTGTTTTGTTTATTTGTTTATTAAAACGCTGAGTGCCATAGCATTCAGCTTCACCCGCCCATCCATTGTTTTGATTCAGTTACTTCCTGGTCCGTGACGTCATCAATCTCACCACTGCGAGCCAGCCTGCCACAATGCTGTTTTTAAATGTAGATGTATATTTGTAGAACTAGCATGTATTCATATTTGTTTTCTGTATATTTTTTTGTACTCAGATTGTAAGAGCATTTATACTGTATCTATACAGCACCCCAATACCTACTGGTGAGTGGCACTTTAGAAATTCTGAAAAATAAATAAATAAAATAAATAATATGTATGTGATTGCTGGTATACCAAGCATCAAAATAAGCTTATCACTATTATAACACATTTATTTTCAAAAAAACTAAGGTATATAAATGATGGACATTGACTAAATGTTTTTGGTTTCTTTTTAATCACTCGATCATTCATCCTTGATCATGACACCTTGAGTGACTATGACTGAAGCATATGCACTTAATCACCGAATTAGTGAGACAGTTGATTGGACACTGGATATGGAGTGATTTTAGCTGTTTAATTGCAAGCTTGAATAAAAGCAGTAAAGAAAATCACTGAAAAAAAAACAATATATCAAGAGAGCAGCACCTTCGTGCAATCGGCATGTTGGAGGCTGGACTAGGGCAGCGTACTGGGGCTCGCCGTCTTGGGTGCTCACAGCCAGCAATTTCAAAACTGGCTAGACGGTATAACCAGACACACTTTGTCAATGACCGGCCACAAACTGGGAGACCAAGAGTCACAACACCTGCCCAAGATCGACAGATCATTTTGCAGCATCTTTGTGATGTCAATTGTTAATCAGCACAATAAAAAGTCACTGCACCTGCTCTAAAACAGAGTTTGTCATTTTCCGATCACATTTAGTGAATTGTATCCAAATATAAGTGATACGTTTCTTTTGATGCTCAAATATAAGTGATACGTTTCTTTTGATGCTCAGTACATATTGTTATGTGATGACATACTGATAGAATTATTTTCCTTCAGTCTCATCGTTCAAACCCGATGTTCACACCACGATGGTGCGAAAGTGCACACTGTGAGATAGTGTACCCCTTACATAATAAATACATTTTTCCTTTTTGTTTTGTAATTTTTGCTACTTACTAGTTCTATACAGCGCTACACTTAATAAAATATTGAATACAACACCGAGTTTTTTTTATACACTTACTTATCAATTTTGTAATACGAGTAAAAAGTAGTGTGAATAAACACACTTACAAAGTACAGATGTGGGATAAGCTCGCAAAGAGGAAAATGTACAATATGTGCTTGTTTCCTCTAGTTTTAAAATGTTAAACTTTTTTCCATCGTGCACATATTAAACGTACACGGCTGCGCTGAAGGGGTGCACTGTCTCATGGGATGCACTTTCGCGTGCAACACCGGGTCGGTGAAGACAAAGGGCGATTACCCAGTATGTCATTCATAAGGTTGAGTAAGGAAAAAATTATAGATTCGCCCCACTTCTGTTCTGGTCGTTTTTTTTGTTTTGCTTTTTGCTTTATAGTACTGTGCTTTTTAAACTTTACTTCGATGACACACTTGATCCACAGTTCTCTCAAATCCCCCTTCAGGATTTTTTCAGGCATCCTTTTAAACACTTCTGCACATCTCTGTTTCTTGCCATCAAGCTGTTTTATGTCTCCCAGTTATTTTAAAACCCCTAATAAAAGTGATGTGTCCTCATCAGACCAAAAGTAGCTGCGTTTTCTCGCATGTGCCGTCATGTTTACTGCTGTGAGTATTTGTTGAAGCGCGTGTGTGCTGTTTACATGGCTTTATATTCTACTAGTATTCTGCATAAGACTGGAAATGCACACACACACACACACACACACACACACACACACACACACACACACACACACACACACACACACACACACACACCTTTTAAACATAACTAATTACATCCTTAAACAATTATCAAAGCAATGAACTCAAAATGGAGTCACCCATGACTCCAGTAACCTCTGCCGGGTCCTAATGCCCCAAGTATTGTTCTTGCACAATACTATAGTATTTATTTTAAACCAACATTTCACAATATATAAACCTGACAAATTCAGTTTTGACACTAGGGCCTGATTTTCATGACGTTGCAAAGTAGTGTCGCAAGTGCAAAGTTTCTTTTGGGCACAATTTAACATCATCCCTCCCTCATTGTTTTTTAATCTGTGGTCTTTAGTTGCATTAGTGTATTTTCATTTGCAAGTGAACTGTGACATTAGGGCCTTATCGAGCACTATATTCTGCAATTTTAAATACTGACTTTGGATATTATTGTAATTCTGGAATCTGGTGTTGTTTTTTTAATCTTTTGCTAAATTGCATTGCCCTTTACGTTTTACGCAGTTCTGTGCCTGGGTAACATTTTTATTTCATTTTGCTGTTGGGTCATTTAATAGGGAATTTTACATACTGATACAATACATACTGGATTCAAAAGTATGTACTGTATTACAGTCCACGTGTCCACAGTCGTCTCTTTTGGCAAGTGATATTTTCATATCATTCTTAATTAAAATACTTATTCTGTTGAAAATATAGTACTGTACTATATACTATATACTGAACCAACTACAGTACATCTAAATGGAAGCCTACTTATTTTAAAACACAGTACTTTCAGCTATGTATTTTTGACATTGTATCTTTTTGTGTTTCCTGAAAAAACGGACAAGGGTTTAGTTTTACAGAGGTTGAGAAGGGTTTACCCAGCAAACAGAACTCATGCGATAAACTTGGGTATAGTCAAGGGCACTGTCAGTCAACAGAAAATAAACATAATAGTTACAGCCTCAGGCCTACAGGAGAGAAATAGGGCCCGGTTTTCGAAAGGGTTTTAATTTTCGGTGGAAACGGCAAAATCTGCAGATTTTTTCCGCTTGTTAATCTCTTTTTAAAAATCCTCCTATTTTCAAACGTGATCCTTCGTTTCACTCACTTTAAATAAATAAGTACTGAGCATTTAAGCTTTGTAATCTGCCAAACAAATTGTTCCGGTGTAGTGTTCGAAAGTGGTACATCGTCAGAATGTGGTATGCACAACAAAACGGAACCCGTGTAATGTCAGAAAGTGGTATGATGTCACATTGACAGTGGTATGCTGTCAGATTTTGGTACAGGTGCAATCAATTATGATTTGACGGATATTTTCCTGTTGTCAAACAGATGTGCATTTACCATTAATTATACATTATTTTTTTGCAAACTTAAACTGGAAACAGACAATCAATTTCTCTAAAAAGAAAAAACAGTTCACGGCGAACAAGAGAAAATGAGAAGTCCACTGCAAAGTTGCACAAGTAAAAATATGTACAAGACCCAATGTATTGCATATGATAAATAGTCCATACTATTTTCTTAATTGTGGAAAAATATGATAAATGACATTAAAAAGATGTAATAGGCACTTCCCTGCTTTCTTAACAGAAGTTGTTTAGGCGTGTGCAAGCACTGCGTGCCACTTTTTACCACTAGACCTGTTCAAATGTGTTAGCAGGGCTATATAAACAGAGCCGGAACCTGTGCCAAAACAGCGAAAAAAATGAGAAATGCAAAACGCAAATGCAAACAATACCAGCTGTAAAGGCAAAAAAGGGCAAATTCATGCTTTTGGCGTCTGAGCTCATTGTGTCATTAGTCTTATCAGAACCGTTTGTTTAACTTAGGACAACATAAAACAAACATGATATATCATGCACACTGTTAAGAAAATATGTAATATTGCAGGACAGTGCAGCAGTGTAGTCTTAACAGATTGCTTGGTCATTATATATTCCGCAAAAAAAAAAAGATCAGAATAACCAATTTTTTCCTGCTGCTTTTAAAAATACATAATCGATGGGAAAAACAGAGGAGCAGAAAAGCTAGTCAAAATAATGGAATTTAACAGTATCTGCAGCGGATCTACTCTGAAAATAACCCCTATAAAGTAGCAGCTTCCCCTTTTAGTATGCAACACCTCTATTAGCACTTATGTCAGCTCCCTCCTACAGCCTTCCTGAATGTCCCAGCTTGCTTACACTATGTGCGGAGCGGGGTTCTTAATTTTGTCAATTTGTGGAAAACTAAACAATCCACCCCAACTGACATGCACATATGTATAATCCTTCTGCATATGGGCTACTCTGTATGACTGTGACTACACACACTACTTACGTATTCACAACAATAATCAAACAATTATATACACTAATTACATTTGAGGGAGTCTGTTTTCGTTTTCATTTTACAAGGAGGGGGCAGCTCTTAATCGTTGACTAAATTTGACCTCCACACACACACACACACTAATTCTACGGATTATTGACACCTACAAGCATTTTATTCCCTAATAGTAGTTTAAGTACTTGGAAGTCTGATTGGATTTTTTTTTTGACTCCCATGACTGTATTGATTATTTCCACCCATGACGCAGAATTTCATTGCAGGGGTCAGATTTTTTAGAAGAAGATGCCAGCCTCACTTATGACCTTCTGCCAAATTAAGCTCTATAAAATATCAATCCTTTATTCACTGTTATAACTTTTATTTATCTTTAAGAATGTTTATGTAAATTGAGAACTTTCTCCATCATGTTACAGTTTACATCTCTGTGGGCACTGGTCTAATGAAGATATAATTATCTCCTATCTAAATTTAAATATTTTTATTTTTGTACTTGAAGATGTCTGACTAAATCTGACCATTATCGTCTACCATTATTATACGACACTGAACAGGTCAACTGTAAGTGCAGTATACATGTGTAAGAGAGAGTTGCACATGTCATGGTGGTCAGGTCTACCCTTACATTGGTCAATGATCACATAGTGCAGCCAGATCAGTTTAGCACAAAAGGACCCCAACAGGGTTACTAATTAAAAAGGTCCTCAGAAGGGAAGAGGGCTCCCCAATTTTGCCTAAAATAATGTGTATCTCCAAAACACTTTACATTTACTTTGAAACACAGTAAGGTTACTGCAGCATCAAAATACATTTTAAATAAAGAAAAATAAAGAGGTTACGCTTAACTACATATGAAATAGTTTTGCAGATGTAATCTTTTAATCATAGATGACTTAACTCCTCATTGTGCATCAATGTGCACTACTTTATATGATTAATCCTTTTTACAGTACTGTCCATACAGTTGGCAAGTCTGTACAGACAATCTCTTTTTTTTTAAATAAACCTTTGACAGATACATTTTGTGTAGCTGTTCTCCAATATCCTATATTGCATTACATAGAATGCAGCAGGATAATTTAATTCTGATATCTAATAAGCTTGTACTAACCATGAATATGTGTTCATTATATTAGATGATGTTCTTTTAGACCAGTCGGTCTAAATCCATTTCTTTAGTTCTTGATTGGTAGGGCCACTGTATGGCAGCAGTTATTTATAGCATCTACTGCAGTGTTACAGGTGTGGTGATAATATTAATGAACTATTCCAGGAGTGTCATTAAAATTTAGATTACACATGCATTTTTTGCCCTACTTTTCTGAAAAGCTTTTAAAAAGTGCACTTTCTCCAAGTCCTTGAATAGACAGTATGGTGTCAGCATTGTGTTATAATAAACTCTGCTATTGTAAGGGTTGTACTTTGCGTTAGATGTTAAAACCAAGGTCCCAACTACATAAAAAAATATTCCATGGAATATTTTGAAGAGCAGGGATCTAACTACTGTGAGAGACAAAGTGAAGACATTGTATCTTGTAAACGATTTAAGGAACTCTTGAGGGCAGACACAATTACATAAAATTGGCACACAAAGGGTCCTGTTTTAATTACCTAAACAACAGTGATATTTATGATAAATGTAATTACAATTTATTAAATAATCCATAGGGACTTGAATATTACTGGTGCTGATACTGATGTCAGAAAGAAGTACACAAACAAAAAAGGTATTGCGGGGTAAAACTGCACTGATTTTTTTTTTTTTTTAAATAACAAAAAATAAATAAAATAACCTTCTCAAATACAAAATAAAAGGCCCAAGGGCCAAAGTAAAGGTCTCCACAAAATATAAATAAAAAATAAACACAAGGTCAGAATAAATATTATTTGATTTTGAACAATTATGATTCCTATAATCCTGGCTTAATTTAAATTTTTTAATTTAATTTTTTTTGGCACCATATAATAGATTACTATATATATTACAGAGAATTAGGGTGGTCATGGGTTGCGTTCTGAAAAAAAAAAATATTTGGGTGACTCCTGAAGTCTTTTTACAAGTGCTTCAATTTGTGAGTCCTGTATGCTGGTTGATGCAGATGCCAGCTAAACTGCATGACTCTAATCCAAGGCGCGACCCCAGTGCAAGCTGTCAGACTGAAAGGAATTACAACCATACCTCACATAGTTGCTGTCTTCTCTCTCTCTTTCTCGTGCTTCTCCACCAGGGAAAAATAAAATGCTCACCAGAGATTATAAAATACTGCATGGTGTAGAGTGCGATAAATGAGAATGTAATGCCCACCCTCGTGAATATGGTTGAAACGAGTTATTACAAATCATAAAGATTTAAAAAGTATGTATTAACATTTACTATACACACAGCTAAACATTCTCAAGTATGACCAGTAGGCTATATCACTCAAAAGCTTGACCATCTCCAGACCAGCTTCACCAGCTTTACACCAGCAGCCACCAACTTGTTTCACCAGCATGACCATCTAAAACACAGATTCACCATCAGTAGACCTGCTCATTAACCAACTTGACCATCTCCAAACCAGCTTGACCAGCAACAACCAGCTTGAGTTCCAAGCTGGTCAGTGCTGGAATTTCCAGCAGGGCAATCACATTAATATAATTCAAATGCATATTCATGAGTGTCAGAACACAGCTAAACAGGCTATATTGACTGGTCAGCCAAAAAGCTCAAGCTGCAAACCTCTCAACTACACATTGGTTATGATGTGCTTACAACGCACGCAGCTAAACTCTGTCTTGCTGAGTTGTCATTTTATAATTAATATCACACAACTTTATGTACGCAAGCACTCTTGTCTTCTCGGTATTTGAATAATGACATCACTGTTAAAATTCAAATTTGATAGATTAGGATTTAAAGCCTAGTATAGGCTACAACAAATATTCTGGCATTGCTACATTTCTTATTTTCTTTTATATTGAATTTGAATGTTGCAAAGAAAAAGCTACTTATTTGCACTGTACAAAACCACACAGTTCCTGCAAATTTAGAACTTCAGGTACCCAACATTCTATAATAGTATCTTATTCAGAAAAAGGGGGGTTGTGCACAGGCAAGTGATTTTTCATGGCTGGCTACGGACCTGTTAATCAAATACCATCCCCCACAGCTGCACGTCCAGCAAACGCCAAACACCAGCAGTGATCTTTATAATACAAACCGGCCTTTGAATGACAGCTCACGCAGCTTTCATCTAAATATTTTTCTTTGCCACAATGTTTGTCAGCACAATCAATGAAAGCATAATTCTTCAGTGGCTGCAAATGCAGAATAATGCACAAATACTATCATACGTTTGAACAACTGCTAGCTGAGAATACATTTGTAGCAGGGAAGCATGATAATGGAATTATCAGTAATCTCAGACAATCTGAAAGCACACACTAGTTTTTTTTTTCAGGCTTCATTCATTTATTCCACAGTTGTCCCTTGTAAGGGTCTAGCTCCCATTTGACCCAGTGAGGTAAAAACTGAGACCAATCCTTATTTTATAATGAAACAGTTAAAGTTATAATACTGCCTTTTTAATGCAATCTTTCTTTTCTTAGGGTAATTTATTGCAGGTTTTCTAGTGTATACATTTGTAAAGCTTTACTTGAATGTGCACTTCCATGTGTGCTGCCTTTCAAATCAGGAAGTCTCCCCACCTTTCTATCTTATATTTTTCACACACCTCATTTTATTGACTGAAATAATGTTAAAGAGGCAGTATCGCATGCATATAAGATATAACAACACACTGTACCTGGAATATGTATTGTATTGTTGTGCTGTTTCCTATCTTCTCTTAAAATAACATTCAGTACATTTTCGGCATTATGAACTGCATCATAATCCATTAATATGGATGCAAGTCTTGTTCAGTGTGTGTGTCCAGGTGCTGGGCAACAGATGATGTGGGCAATTGATTGAGGGGAAGAGAAATGCTGAGGGCGGAAGATCTGTCTCCTCACTGTTTGAAAACACCTGTGGCGTAGTAATTTACAGGGACTGCTAGGGATCTGATCTGGTGTTTGTTTTAATTTTAAGGTAACCTTTGTTTTGTTTTGCATGGTTAAGTGTGCTATATTAAATCCTGCTAATGTTAAAGAAACTCGGTTTTTTACCCCTTTTGGGACCTATGAAGGCTAAACTATGATACTGGATCTTTAATAAATGAGTAAAATATATATATATATATATATATATATATATATATATATATATATATACACACACACAGTATATATATATATATATATATATATATATATATATATATATATATATATATATATACACACACACACACAGTATATATATATATATATATATATATATATATATATATATATATATATATATATATATATATATATATATATATGGTCATAGAGTGGACATATTAAGATCCAACACTGTTTAGAACATGAAAATAGACACTAACATGTTAATTTCCAAAGTACTCATTTACAACAAATAATACATAATGAGATCGATTATGAAGTTGTAACACCAGTCCTATTTAAGATACACCTTTTATCCATGTGATTATTTAAAAACCTGGCTACCAGAATATTCCTAGGCAGATCTGCACGTCTCCTGCTGCATATTAGCTGGACTGATTTATTATTAGACCCAAGATCCTGGACACGAAAGTAAGGTAACAAAAATAACCACACATAAATACAAGGTTTAATTAGGATAGGCCACCTCAGGATACTATAAGATGATTTTAATTGAAATCGCTCCGTCATGATGCTATAATCACATAAGAAAATTACATACTGTAGCGGTGCTGCTAATCTTATTGTGCAATTAGTAAGATCATGTAGAAAACACACCCCTTTGGACCACCCACAGTGCAGAACTCCCTAGGGTGCAATCAAAGATGTATCAAAGAGAGGAAAGATAGAACAGACTTGAGTTTTTCCTTCCTCTCTAGTAGAAAGCAAATCTGAAACGGGAAGTTTTAATGGGTAATTCAAATGTTTGTAGATAATTCCAGAGTATGGTATGTTTTTACCTGTTTTTTGTCCGAGATACCAAACAGATGAATTGCTTTCTTGTATTGTTAATTGACATTTGTATTGTATTGACATTTGTATTGACAATTAAATGGCTAGTAGAGTTACAGTGTATGAAAACAATTAAGTGTTTTTTCTTCTATAAGCGTGATACCTTTACCTATAAAAAGTTGATGGAACTTCATGTTGCAGGGCAGAGGCTGGGCACAAAGCAGTGGCCCTGCAGGCCGCAAGTGTCTTAACCACTATACAAAAGAGTCAGGCTCCTATGCATTCATGATTTTAGAGATTTTAACCTCATCTCACCAACAGGGGACAGAATCCGTAAGGGCAGTGTGTCGCACAACACTGCCCGTTACACTAACATTTGCCAATTCAGTACGGAGACATTTATTAAAACATCCAGCACTTGAATAAGTGTCATAATGGCTTGATCTTGATGACATAATTAAGAAACTGTACCAGTGCCAAAATGACATTTCATCCTGTCCACATGCTCTTTGGACAAGCATGTAGCATCTACAGTAGCATTCTGAGGGACATGTATGCCTTGAAACAAATTGTTAAAAGATTTACAATTCTTAACAACACCGCAGTTATAGCTGTACCTTGGCTCCATACAGTAAATTTAATTTATTTTAAATGTTGACTTAAATTTATCATAGACTTGTAATAGGTTCTATACTATCTTTTATGCTTACATTGCATGTTGTTTCTATAGAGAACACACTATACAAACAGAACAAACAGAATAACAGCAACCAAACACACACAAACCTACACTGTGTGGCCACTATTAAAACCTGTACCTAATAGGGTAATTGGCTCAGGACACTTGATACCTTCACATAGACGCCACAGTATTTTCTTAAAGTCCAGTAAGAAGGTATTTAAGTAAATACAGTATATTGTTTGAATTTCATTGAGCCAACCACCCCAACCCCCCTCTTTTTTATGTTTAAAGCTAGTTTGTATGTTATCAGCAGTTTGCTTGTTTTAAATTAGTGGGCTTTTAGTCTCCAGTGGAGTCCAAAATGCTAGCAACTACAGTCTGCCAGCAAAATATCACAGCTACAGGTGGGCTAATATAATAGATCAAGAGAGACTATTTTTATACAATATTTCCAACATGCTATAACGTAGCAATGGAGAAAAATGCTGAGATGATTAGAAGATACATCCACAAAAGTGGAGTGTCACAGCTGTGTCAGCGTTATGCTAATCAGTCTGTGGAACGATGAAACGCAAGAGGTTAACCTTTCAAAATAACATAGCTTTCGATTTAAAAAAAAAAGTGTTCTGTAGTTTCTATGGACACTGACAGTATTTGATTAATGTAGGTTTCACTCAAGATCCATTTTAGTTGCTTTCATCTTACAGACAGTATATTCTTCTATGAGGTGGAAGTGAAGGGAATTGTTAGTAAGCTTCAGTAAGCATGCCGTATTAGTTGATGATAATTCAATGTTTGTAGACTATTGTTTAGAAAAGGCAAAACAAAAAAAAAATACGTTAATAAATACTGCTGATATCGGTATGGAAACCCATGTACTATATATGAATACCACAAGTGATCCCTAGCCAAAGGCCTTTTGTTTAAATACTGTCCTTAGCTGATTTGTATTTAGTTGAAAATGTGTACACATGTAACTGGCAGTCATTATTGGATTTGATTTGCGTTGGCTTGTTTAATGCAACAGCAACATCTGTACTGTAAGCCTGTTTTCAACACCACATAATAAACAGGGATGACAATTCTAATAAAAATATATATATATATATATATATATATATATATATATATATATATATATATATATATATATATATATTTTATTGTTGTAGCTGTTCAATGTATGATGTTACTGTGACTTTGCTCAAAGAACTATTTTCTGAGTACACTTGTATCTATTTTTAGAGAAAGTCAAGAATTGGAAGCCATTGGAGTTTCAATAAAACGTTTTATTTCATGAATGTGAAGGTGATTTTTTTTTTTTTTCTGCTGCCAAGGTATTCTGCTCTGAAGAATGTGAAGAAGGACACTGAAAGAGGTGCAAATACTAGATACTGAGAAACCATTACAAAGAAAAGTAAAAATGCTGTGCTTTATAGGCTTAGCACATAACTTTTAGGATCAATGGTGTCATCAGTCGTTGCCAATAATATTTGAAACTTTTAAAAATATTTATGCATATATTTCAACATTAACTGTGGCCTGTTCATTTGACAATGGTTTTTCCAAATAAATGAAAATGCATTTAAGAGACAGGTCAATGGCAAAGTTTATGGGCTAGAAAGACTTTGGCTCAGAGCTAAGCTTATATCCTGACATTTAAGGCCCAGACATGGAAAAAGCATGGACATTTTCCTGGTAGTCTTTGGAACCTTTTCTCACTATGTCTCCTTCAAATCATGTGATTATGTAACTCCCATAATTTTCTAAAGCAATAAAACCACAGAACATTCATAGGGCAGGCTGAAAACAGATAGAATTGTGTTTTTTTGGGGGTTTTTTTTATAACCAAGAATTTGAAATTCATAACAGATATTATGGCGTTTGATTGCATTCAGTTTATCCAAGGTTTGTATATTATTGTTAGCTGGATGGTTTGTGTGAAGAATGCAGATTGATTGCTTTTTAATTTCTGTAGCTGTATTCTTCTTGCAAAACATGTTTATACTGTAACTTAGTACAGATCTGGATTGTGGTAGCTTACAATGTGGCTTCCCAGTGGAGTTTGGCCCTTCTCAAGTTAACTTGCTTCTTGACTTACTGGAAATCATGTGATGTCATGTGATCACTCCACATCTTGGCAACCCCTCTGGAGCACTGAAGACCTGTGTTGAGAAAAGAGCAAAAGAATCATGACTCCAAAAGCACAGAACACTGACTGCATCACATGAGAAACCCCAGAGGGAGGACACTCAGCTAAACAGTTTAATATCAAACCAATATTCTTCCAAATGGAATATAATTCATACGGGTATGCATTTCAAAGCAAACTTTGTTGTAATTTTTCTCTTTGCAACGTTTTGTGATTTGTTCTATCTTAATGTGGATTTAAAAATACATTTAAAGGGACACTTTTTAAAAAAGTTTCTTTATACCATTTTCACAAACAATACCCTTTTACTCCTGGAGTAATTCATTATGTCTCAATTCTGTCTCACTTACTCTAGAGGTAGGATTACTCCGTCATTTTGCTCTAAAGTGAGGACGACTAGCATTCGGTGTATTTTAAAAAAAACTGTTGTTAAAGCCTAATATCAAATTGACAATAGTTTAACTCAGGTCTTGTTTAAAAAAGAACTACATTTGTGCATTCATATTCTATAGCAACGGGAGATTCTGCATTTAGGTATTCTGGTTTATGGGAGATGACCTGCTCTATTGATATTTAGGCCCTGCCTTGGTTAAGGTAAAAAAAAAACACAACAAAAATAAAACATTTACATACGTTGCCCAGGGTCATCTCACAATTGATCTAAAGAAATCCAAGCAAATCCAGCACCTGCAAAACTACAGGGCTCACAAGGCAAAAAGGTAGGTGATTTTTGATCAGAATACATATAGTTCTATATTTATGGGACTTTTCATATCTGGTGATACAATAAACACATAAACAATACATAGGGCAGTTCCATGTTATTTATTGTATTTATTTATCAGGAACAATTACAATTAAAACATAAGTGTACATGACACAAGATGCATTGCATTTTCAATTTAGCCAGTAGGCTAATTTCCATTGACAGTCCCCTGGCAGACATTGAAGACAATTGTAATAACTCTCCATATTACTTTTACTCCAAACTATAACAATAACCTCCTATTGAATATTTGATTAAAAATACATACAACATTAAAGTCATAAATTACCTATTAAAAGTGCATTACATTCAGCAGCTTACATAATCAAGTTACAGTACAATTTATATAATATAAATATCCAATATTCAAATTCAGATACATCTTGAATAAATTAATGATTGCATAATTGATTATGTTTCAAGTAAGCTTTAAGTTTATTTCAAAATATTTAAAAAACCCTTAACCATAATTTCTGAAGGAAGTGAGCTCCAGAATAAAGTAACTCTTATAGAGAGAACTGATTTGACAAATGCTGTTCTACCCGGTTCCACTTTACAATTCCCACATTCTTGACATAATTTGTTTACATGTAATATATATAGTTAAGCTCCTAATATATCGTCACTTGCCATCTTGACATGATTAGGTGCACATTCCAAGATTGATTTTATAAGTGCCTTAATTGTATCTTAAAATTTGAATTACAGTTTTTATTCTTGGAATAGAAAAATCATCGTGTTAATATATTCTTAAGTGTCTGTCTTTAAAAAAAAAAAAGCAGCACCCAGTATATATATATACATCAACGCATTTGCAAGTAGCTTTAGATGTGGCAAGCATATAGGCTTTCCGCACTTAAAAGACTTATGTAAATGACTAGTCTTGGTGTGGGAGCCAAATCCTTTTTCTGAATATTTCTGCTTCCCCATGGGAGACAGTACTGCTTAAAGTGTTGTTTATACATAGTTTTCCTGTCTTTTTTAAGGTTGGTTATACAACACCATGACAACCAGTCATAATCTATATATATACTATATATATATATATATATATATATATATATATATATATATATATATATATATATATATATATATATATATAATGTTAAGGGCAAAACCCGTGGTCTGGTGAGTCTAATTTTGCCGGGCCAATCTACTTCTGCCAAGGGCTTCTGGGCGAATCCCAAAGTTACCACTTTTTTCAGCACTCGCCCGCGTCCAATAGGGTGAGTCTAGATTGGCCCAGCACTTGAAAAAGACGACTGGGCGAAACCAGTTTTTTTTTTCCGCAACAATTTTCAATGAATTTCGGGGCTAGCCCGGAGTTTCGTCCAACGCTTCAAAATTGATGCTGGGCCTGTCTAGTTTTGCCTATGCCAATTATTTGGGTGAGTCTAGTTTTGCCTTTCTACACTCTCTCCTGCCAGCTGCCAAGTGCGTGTCGGGGTACCTGCCTCGCCTCCACTTCTGACAACAATGAAGCGACTGTGTTCTGGGTGTCCAGCGGCGGTGCAGAAAAGGAAGGACACCAGGGCTGGTTTTAATTGAGGTTAAAACCACTCTTTTTATTAGCTTTCTCTCCCACAAAGTTAAAGGTCAAAGTCTTGCTCCTCCATACGTGCAGGCAAACTCACCACACACGAGAGAGACACAGAGAGAGAGAAACAGTAAAGTGCAAGCAAACTCACCACACACACACACACAACAGAGAGAGAAATAATATGTTAATTGTTCGTGTTCAAATCTTCTTTTGTTTCCTGTTCATTAAAAGATAGTTAAGATTGTAACGGGGTCAATAATGCCCCTGTTATATTTCACATATTTATTTGTCACTTCTATGTTTTATTTTTATAATTCTACACTTTGATTTGATTAGTGCACGTTTTTTTTATATATTGTTGACTAACACTTTGTAATTGATTCATCACTTTCTAGTAGCTTCTCCATTCAGTTAACTTGCAATGCCTTATTGGGTACCGACTCATTAAGTTATTGATAGTTTTACCCACCTGTGTGTGGCGGGTTTGTCTGCGCGTATGGAAAAGCAAGACTTTTTGACTTAACTTTTTGGGAGAGAGAACTAATAAACCGCTATTAAAACCAGCCCTGGTGTCCTGGCTTTTCTCCACAGCCACTGGAAACCCAGCACACAGTCGCTACATTGTTGTCAGAAGTGGAGGCGAGGCAGGTACCCCAACATGCACTTAGCAGCTGGCAGGGGAGATTGTAGAAATGCACAACAAAGCAAATTCGCCCAGCATCGATTTTGAAGTGTTGGACGAAACTCGACTCGCCCGGCTAGCCACCAAAATTCAGTGAAAACTGTTGAAAAAACGGGTTTCGCCCAGTCATCTTGTTCATTTTATTATTATTATTTGTTTATTTAGCAGACGCCTTTATCCAAGGCGACTTACAGAGACTAGGGTGTGTGAACTATGCATCAGCTGCAGAGTCACTTACAACTACGTCTCACCCGAAAGACGGAGCACAAGGAGGTTAAGTGACTTGCTCAGAGTCACACAATGAGTCAGTGGCTGAGGTGGGATTTGAACCAGGGACCTCCTGGTTACAAGCCCTTTTCTTTAACCACTGGACCACGCAGCCTCCTGGCCCAATCTAGATTCACCTGTTTGGACGCGGGCGAGTGCCGAAAAAAAGTGGCAACTTCGGAATTTGCCCAGAAGCTCTTAGAGAAACTAGATTGGCCCGGGCAAAACTAGACTCGCCAGACCACCGGGGTTTGCACTTAACATATACATGCAAAATAACAATGCAATTAGGGTTTGAATGAACATGATAAAATATTGCTAAAAATAAAAAGTATTACATCAAACACTGGTAATGTAGAGGCTTAACATTTCATGTGCCTTTGTTTCATCTAGAATTGATTATTGTAATGCACTTTTTTCTGGTGTCCCAAAGCGTTTGGTATCCCGCTTGCAGCTTGTTCAGAATACTGCTGCTAGAATTCTGACTAAAACCAGGAAAAGTGAACATATTACTCCTGTTTTGTCCTCTACACTGGCTCCCTGTGCAGTATAGAATTGATTTTAAGATTTTGCTGTTAACTTACAAGGCCCTGAATGGATATATACACAGTATATACAGTATCCACCACTTACACCGTCCAGGGTTATTGCGGGCAGTCGTTTATATGGCAAGTAGCGTTTGCCATTCCCCTTGATTTTAATAACAAAGGCATTGTTTATACCGTGTTGCACACCGTATATTTCGAGCAAACTCAGCTGTTTGGATCTCGTTATGTACCATTCACATATTTAAATAACAAACACACTGCTAATACTGTAGTAATCAATTTTACTAATCCACCAATCAGCTGTTTGCAAGTTTAGCAGATTGATCAATCAGCGGTTTGCACTTTGTTACTTAATCCCTGCAAGCAGTGTTGGGTTTAGTTTCAGTTTGAAAAAACAGCACTGACTGCAACAGCAAGCATGGCTGGAAAGAGAAAAACGATGAGCATCAGCACGAAAATTCAGTGTAAATAAAATTTCTCTGTGCTGTACTCTTGTTAAAGCATGCCTGGAACTCGTCAGTCAGCAAACAATGCAACGTTGCTTCAAAAAAGCTGGTTTTTCTGTAGTTGAGGAGGAAAGTGCTGACGAAAATACAACCGAAACTCTGACAACACCTGGGATGTCGGAGGAAGAATGATCAGCTGTGTCAATTTGGCGACTAGGTCGCTGTGACTGAAACAGACACAGATGACGTACTGCGTGCATGCTGCGTTTTTATAAACGCTGACAAAGTTTGCCGTCCATACTGGCTAAAAAAAGATCGTCCAGATGCGTATCATAGAGTTCTTCGCTGGAAACAATCTGCAGTTATGTAGCCTTACCTGTACTGTACATTTCTGCACCTGTATTACTTTTTTGCACTTATTTTTTATTACATTAATAGGTTGTAATACTTTTTATTAGTGTAATGCGTGTCTTAATAAGGATTTTTAGCCACATACACATATGTTTGTTTTGTTTACTGTAAGTCACCCTGGATAATAGATTGAACTAATGCCTGACATCGTTACACCACCGGGCTATAGTCTCTGTATGTCAGTCCTGCCCCTTTTCAAAGGAACGCCATTCTCCCCTGCACTCTTCACAAGAGAAAATGGCTGAACACCGATTCTGTAAGTTAGCAGAAAGTGAATTGCAAAACATACTACAAAATAAAGATGCTCCAAACACTAAAATGGTGATTTAAAACATCACTGTTTTCTGATTTTCTGAAATTCAAACAAATTCAACGCGACGCTGTAAACAAATATGATGGGTGGGATATAAACTGGATTATGCAGCAGTCAGCAAACCTGCAAAACGAAAAACTACCGTATTCCTTCACTTTTTTAACAATTTTTTGCTTCTCAAAAATAGCCTGCTTCTTAAATTCGAGTATTGTATAGTGATGCATGTATTAAAATCACCAAGAGACGTGACTACCCGAATACACAAACAGCAACGTGACTGATTGCTGAGAAAAGACAACAAAGGTGACTGCCCGAATATATAAGCAGCAACGTGACACTGCTGAAAGAAAAAAAAAAAAAGCTAACTGAGGAATTCCAAGAGAAATGTTTACAATTTCAGCATATCTAACAAACAGTATCCAGCTGTTGTGGTTGCTGGGTTACATGTTGCCTGATGCTGTGGAGTGTTGTGTCGTGCTTGCTGTTGCCAGGATGTGTGATGCTGTAAGTGAGTGGTGGTGTGTGAGTGACCATCTTAAGTATTATACAGTGCGCAGTACAATAAACAAGGTCCGTGGTTAATGCGCAACAACACTGTTTCATGTCAGTTTTGTACGATACAACAGCGTAATTGAGGTTGTATCTTTGCAAATGCATGTTTATTTGATGTTTTATTTTTTGCTCAAATTGAGGGTGGTAAATTTGGGCTGCGTCTTAAATTCAAGGATGTCTTAAATTCAAAGGAATATAGTATCCGGTATGAACTTCAAAAACATTTGTGACAAGCTGGCTCTAGTGGTTACGTCAGACCAGAAAGGAGTACACAGACAGACGGTAGTAGTGATGAGTGAATCTGAGACGCGGCAGCGCTCAGTGTTTTAATAAACAAACAAAAAGGGTTTTAAACAGAAAAGCAGGACACAGCGCTTGAGGCCAAATAAAACAGATAAACAAAACGGATTAACACTAAACAGACAAACACGGTGAGTTTAAACACTACTCTACTCTACTCTACTCTACTCTACTCTACTCTACTCTACTCTACTTTTCTTTTTTTCTCCTCCCCTCTCCTCTCCTCTCCTCTCCTCTCCTCTCCACACCCGTTCTCCACTCACCGAACCCCGAGTGAGTGAAACGTGCATCTATATATACTGTTGTGCCGGGATTCAATTACTAATTCATTATTCACTTGAATCCCAGCACGTGAATTAATTATGTGCAACCTCGTGCTCACATATTAAATGAAGTGAAGTGCAATCCTCGTGCCTAAATACAATTATACATTTTAAATAACTTGTGCTGCACACACCCATTTATATCCCGTGCAGCCATATCTATACACCAACATTAACACACGTAACATACAACATATAACACACAAATGCACATAGGGGCGGGGCACATTGCCACAACATTTTATTTATTTTTATTTACGTATGCTGCATCAGCTATATTTAAACAAAATATATAAAGTCGTATTTACTATCCAACCTTGCCTCTCTCTCTCTCTCTCTCTCTCTCTCTCTCTCTCTCTCTCTCTCTCTATATATATATATATATACAGTACTGTGCAAAAGTTTTAGGCAGGTGTGAAAAAATGCTGTAAAGTAAGAATGTTTTCAAAAATAGACATGTTAATAGATTATATTTATCAATTAACTAAATGCAAAGTGAGTGAACACAAGAAAAATCTAAATCAAATCCATATTTGGTGTGACCACCCTTTGCCTTCAAAACAGCATCAATTTTTCTAGGTACACTTGCACAAAGTCAGGGATTTTGTAGGCATATAGTCAGGTGTATGATTAAACAATTATACCAAACAGGTGCTAATGATCATCAATTCAATATGTAGGTTGAAACACAATCATTAACTGAAACAGAAACAGCTGTGTAGGAGGAATAAAACTGGGTGAGGAACAGCCAAACTCAGCTAACAAGGTGAGGTTGCTGAAGACAGTTTACTGTCAAAAGTCATACACCATGGCAAGACTGAGCACAGCAACAAGACACAAGGTAGTTATACTGCATCAGCAAGGTCTCTCCCAGGCAGAAATTTCAAGGCAGACAGGGGTTTCCAGATGTGCTGTCCAAGCTCTTTTGAAGAAGCACAAAGAAACCGGCAACGTTGAGGACCGTGAGACGCAGTGGTCAGCCAAGGAAACTTACTGCAGCAGATGAAAGACACATCATGCTTACTTCCCTTCGCAATCGGAAGATGTCCAGCAGTGCCATCAGCTCAGAACTGGCAGGAAACAGTGGGACCCTGGTACACCCATCTACTGTCCGGAGAAGTCTGGTCAGAAGTGGCCTTCATGGAAGACTTGCGGCCAAAAGCCATACCTCCGGCGTGGAAACAAGGCCAAGCGACTCAACTATGCACGAAAACACAGGAACTGGGGTGCAGAAAAATGGCAGCAGGTGCTCTGGACTGATGAGTCAAAATTTGAAATATTTGGCTGTAGCAGAAGGCAGTTTGTTCGCGAAGGGCTGGAGAGCGTACACGAATGAGTGTCTGCAGGCAACAGTGAAGCATGGTGGAGGTTCCTTGCAAGTTTGGGGCTGCATTTCTGCAAATGGAGTTGGGGATTTGGTCAGAATTAATGGTCTCCTCAATCCTGAGAAGTACAGGCAGATACTTATCCATCATGCAATACCATCAGGGAGGCATCTGATTGGCCCCAAATTTATTCTGCAGCATGACAACGACCCCAAACATACAGCGAAAGTCATTAAGAACTATCTTCAGCGTAAAGAAGAACAAGGAGTCCTGGAAGTGATGGTATGGCCCCCACAGAGCCCTGATCTCAACATCATCGAGTCTGTCTGGGATTACATGAAGAGAGAGAAGCAACTGAGGCTGCCTAAATCCACAGAAGAACTGTGGTTAGTTCTCCAAGATGTTTGGGCCAACCTACCTGCCGAGTTCCTTCAAAAACTGTGTGCAAGTGTACCTAGAAGAATTGATGATTGATGCTGTTTTGAAGGCAAAGGGTGGTCACACCAAATATGGATTTGATTTAGATTTTTCTTCTGTTCACTCACTTTGCATTTAGTTAATTGATAAATATAATCTATTAACATGTCTATTTTTGAAAGAATTCTTACTTTACAGCATTTTTTCACACCTGCCTAAAACTTTTGCACAGTACTGTATATAAATTTGTAAGTAACACATGCATTTGAGGATATCTTGTGGGAATGTTTATAGCAATACTAGATGGTTATTTGCATTACTATTTATAATAATTATTGACTGTGGTGAAACAGTATTTTCTAACAAAAAATATCAAAAGTAACAACGTAACATGACACGGACATTTGTACTAGAAGTATTGTTTTTTATCATAAAAAACTACTTTCATATGTCTGTTTTATATATACTTGTGGTCGTGTGTTTAAAGTACAGTGCTATTCTGCATGTACTGCAGTAAACATTAATGTAAAAGAAAAAAGAACAATGTGGAAAGAATAGGGATGGCTGATGAAAGCAATGGATGGCAAGATACTATCTTTAACGCAAGTAAAAGTCTATAGTTGGGAATTCTGCCATTAGACTACAAAAACAAAAGTTAAGATAAAAAAAAAAAAACTCTATTATTATTTCTAATGTATAGTGGTGGGCCTTTGTTCCTACCTCTTTGCTCAGTAGTGATTATTACACTGACATGAGTCAGGGCTTGTTTAATTTATGACATCTGATAGCTTGTTCATTTAAATATACTTTCTGCTGTTTTCTATATTGCTGGGAAAAGCTATTCTAGACTTAAGGTCTAATATGACTGAAAAAAAGGATTATTTTACCATGTTAAAATCGGTAAAAATGAAATATCCCTCAATGTTATAGAAACATGCATTATTTACTGTGAAAAGAGGAATGGCAGAAGAGACTATGATCTTAAGAAATACAAAAGTAAAACATCTATATCACTAGAGTAACATAATATATTTTATTAATTTGTTTTGTTTACTATTATTTCTGTATTAACACCTACAGTAGACTCACACTAATCCCAACCTGCCTTGTTAGTGATCTTTTCAGAGTACTGAACATAATCTGTACCATTCTAAAATGCCTTTTCTAGTCTTTCTTTTTGGTTTTATACTTATATTTAAAAATCAGTAATAAGAATGATTGAAAAGAATGCTTTACACACACATCCAAATTGATTTGTTTTCTACAGCTGCTTTCAGCATGCATTTCATTATGACAGCATGGTTTGGATTATAGGTTTATTCAGACAAGTGTGGTCTACTGTACATATCATTTTCAATACAATGTGGATTTCACATGAGAATTTTTGAATAATGACAATAACAGAAAACTCAAAATAGATATTTTTTTTCAAATGGAAAACTTTTTTTTTCATTAGAACTAAAGTCCCAGATTAAATAGTCATAAAAATAGCCTGTAAATATTTATGTAAGGGGAGTTTCAGTTTACCTCCTCCCTGACCTCCACCTAAATTTCAGCCTTGCCAGGCAGTCAAACTCGCCAGCTGAAAGATGTCGATCAATATTTGAGGAAGCAACGAATGCCCTGAAAGGCAAGGCCAATATTGATCTCTTGGTGATCTATTTCGGCTCTAGATTTTTGTAAACATATTCATCTCAAAAATACTGATAAGCAGTTGTTTCTAAACACACTAAAATGTGAACTTATCCCAAACCAACTATTTGCAGAGCTGCTGGAAGAATGGTGTATTTCTTTCTCACCTATATTGGACACAAGTGGAATCAGGCTCAGTGTACATGTCACGGTGACAAAAATATGTGTAGCTTATTATTTAATTTTTGTTATTATTATGACGATTTTGAGTGGTAACCATATCAATACACTTATCATATATAATCATCAACAGGCAATTTTGCTTTAAATTTAGTAAACATACTTGTTCAACAAAACTGCTTCTGGTGAACGAGGCGCACTGTCAGTGTCACATTCATGCTGAAACGTAGCTGCAGTTTACTTCAGTATCCAGTGTGTTTTTACTACTCAACAAGCTGTTTAACGATGCCGAAAACTATAGAAATCACACCTAAATATCGGGTCAATGAGTTTGGTAATATCCATCCAGGTGACAAAGACTAACTCGAGATAAACCATTATAAATACTATTTTTTGGTTTTTATTATTAGTACACAGATGTAATTGTAATGTGTAAATTAAATGGTAGGCCTAAGTTTGTTTATTATGATTGATGGCACTCTGGTGAGTTTGTGGAACTTCCTTCGAATTTGAAAGTGTAACAATTAATGCTTCCTGTAAAAACGAACTGTTATTCAATAGTACTGTTTGCGTATCTTATAATGTGATGCGGGGGGCACTCAATTTTAGCCTTTTTTTTTAAAATTGCGGAATAACGCTGATATGAATCAATCAATCATTCCTTTTCTTTAATCAAGTAAAACCCTTGAACAAATTCTCATTTGCAATAACGCCTGTTACCAGACTGTGCCTTTTAGAAAGTGCTACGTTTGTAGCCCAAAGTAATAATGAAATGTACATCATATGATGATATTAATGCATGTTATTGTTACAATGTTTAGCAACAGTGATGTAAACACTAAGGGTTGTGTATCATATAGCTTAGTATTTTGCTTAAAAATAACATAACTATTTTAAAATTATTCAAAATATATCCAAAAATAATGCCTGCACAAATGCCCAAAACTAGCCCAAAAAATAGGCACCTGCCCAAAGCCATTTTTTCACGCACAATACAAAAAATACAAGCCTAATTGGGCGTGAAGCTGTCCAATCTGGCAACACTGATTGTAACCTGCGCGTGTGGTGCTGTCTGTGTCTCCCCTGTTTGTCTATGTCGATTGGTCCTGGTGTGCGGCTGAGGACCAATGGGATGTGTGTAAGCTCCGGCACCCGATTTGCATAAGGGGCGGAACTATGTTATAAAAGGGTGCTGCGCCACCAATAATGTGTTGTTGATGTTCTAAAAGCTGGTTGCTGTATTTAAATCCTGTATTGTTTCCTGTGTTGCTGACTGAGCTGTGGACTCGGGACTGGGTGCTGTGAGAGTGTCCAGTGGTGCTGTAACAAAGCGGTCTGCTCTGGTTTGGGTGCTCGTGAGAGTGTCCAGCAGCGTGTGTCTGGTTTGGGTGCTCGTGAGAGTGTCCAGCAGCGTGTGTCTGGTTTGGGTGCTCGTGAGAGTGTCCAGCAGCGTATGTCTGGTTTGGGTGCTCGTGAGAGTGTCCAGCAGAGTGTGTCTGGTTTGGGTGCTCGTGAGACTGTCCAGCAGAGTGTGTCTGGTTTGGGTGCTCGTGAGAGTGTCCAGCAGAGTGTGTCTGGTTTGGGTGCTCGTGAGAGTGTCCAGCAGTGTGTGTCTGGTTTGGGTGCTCGTGAGACTAAATCACCCCCCCCATTGAACCCAATCCAGTCTGCAAGAGTGACCATTGCTCGGGCTCCCTGCTGGGGAAATAAGATTGAGAGGGCTCAGAGCTATTTAGTCTGTCAGCCCGGTGGCAGAGGGGGAAAGGGTGCTGGGGAAAGGGTAATTGATTATACTAAATTTGGGTGGCGGGAGACTGGAGCCACGTCCTTCACCGAAGATCCAGCCAGGGCAAGTGCAATATCTAGGTGTGATTTGTTTTTTATGTTTAATTGTTGCCTTTTTATATCTCTCTTGATTATTTATTCTCCAACATATGGATTACTGCTTTTATTGAACCTATTCTGCCTAAATAAAAAACCCAAATGATTATACTTACCTACATCCTCCTTGGTGTGGGTTGAGGGCTGGTTGTTGTCTTGAACCTGTGTGCTATAATAGGAATAAATTATAATTTAGATAGAATACCTTATTTTCTTTAAACATAAGTGGCGTAGTCTGGCTATATTCTTTATACGGGGTATTTGAAGTAAGTTATTTCCCCGTTGACACCCTCGCCGGTGACATACTGTGGCACTATGCCAAGCCACTGTGTGTATTTTTGTGTTTTATGTTGCATGTAGTGTGTTAATGTTGGTGTATTGTAGTTGCTGCACGGGATATAAATGGGTGTGTGTAGCACAAGTTATTTAAAATGTATAATTGTATTTAGGCACGGGGATTGCACTTCACTTCACGTGCATTTAAAGTATGTAATATGTGAGCACGGGGTTGCACAGAATTAGTTCACGTGCTGGGATTCAAGTGAATAATTAATTAGTAATTGAATCCCGGCACAACAGTATATATAGATGCACGTTTTACTCACTTGGGGTTGTGTGTTCGTGCATGGAGAACGGGTGAGAGAGAAAGGAGAATAATATAAAATAACAATTGCTATTGCGTGCTGGTAAGACCAGCATGATACTTGTTTGTTTATTTTTCTCACCGTGTTTGTTTGTCTGTTCGTCCACAGTTTCAGTGTTAATCCGTTTTGTCTATTTACTTTGGCTTCAAGTGCCGTGTCCTGTTTTCTGTTCAACCTTTTATTTTCTGTGTGTTATTAAAACACTGAGCGCAGCAGTGTCTCAGATTCACTCACCACTACTGTCTGTCTGTGTACTGCTTTCTGGTCTGACGTCATCACTAAAGCCAGCCTGTCACACATACATATTGTAGTGTTGTCTGTTTTGCATTATTGTAATGTTTTGGGGTCCTAACCTGCTGTTATGATGTCAGTGTGCATCATGAGCAATCGGTAGATGATGTGGCAGATGTTGGCTGCTTTTTAGCCCCAAAGGAAAAAAATGTTTGGTCAAACAAATAAGAATGAAAATATATAATTAACTATTTTCATGCATTCTTAGTAAAGAAAGAAAGCAAGAATGAGAGAGAGATCAAATTAAACATCCAACAGCCTGACTCGTCCTTAGCCATATGTACGGTCATATACTATAGTATTTAACCAGCCAATGAGGAAACACTATTTTGCAGTTGCCAAGTGAAACCAAAAATCAACTTAATCTTGAATATCTGGAACCCTGAAACCATGTAATACTGAATTTTAAACATAATATAATATTTTTTCCTTGAGAAAAATCCTCAGAATGTTATCAGAAAATATAGAACCAAGTAGTATAGTATCTGTATGGCAGTGTATCTTGAGGCACTCATGAGTTTGTCAAAAGGTCTCTGTTAGATTCTTCTGGGGTTTTAAAGAGGATGTCAGGAAATTCCCATAGTATTGTATGGTTTTGTTAAAAAGATCCTCATGAGTCTGCCAGCAGATTCTAATTAATATGTCATACGATTCCATTGGAACCCTCAGAGGGTCCCCTATGAGGCCGTGATGGGGTTCCTTGTCATGATATTTTAATGAAGTGTTACTATGATGTACTTCAGTGAATTTTAAAGCACATCTGATTGATCATGCTATTCTAAATTTTTAAAAAAATTACACTTCACAATGGTTCATTGAAGCTGACACATGATGAATGAATTAAATCTGATACCGTGATTGTTGCCATTAAACACATAATTCAGGTTTAATTGCAGCAGTAATTGATAATATAGGTCCTTTAAAGTACTGTAGCTTCAAAATGACATTTTAATGTTTGGTTTCCCCATTTTTAGATATTTGCAGTTGTTCTGAGTGTCTGATTGCCTTGGCTAAAAACTGAGTTTTATTAAGCTTTTATTGTATGACTTCAAGTTTCTCTTGGAGTTCCTCTTTCCAATAAGTGATTAACCACTGCGGAAGTGGTATATAAGGTTATTGGGACCACACGGGCCGAAGTACTGCTTATAACATGGCTACCTGTCATTTGGGGGAAGAAAAATAATTAAAATAATGAAAACACATTTTAAATTAAGACAAAACCAGAAACTTTTAATGTGTATACATCCACAGTGTAATATAGTCCCAGATTTAATTTAATGTAATATAATTTGTTGTTCACTTATTAAAGATAAATTGCACATGGCTGTTTATTGTGAATTTTTGCATCAAATGTGGCATCTGAGCACAAGTAGATGATGGGCGGAGTTTCAGGTGACACTGTGGAAGGCAGGAGAACAGCTGCGATGGATGCTGAAGCCGGATCTTGAGGTGAGTTTGTGTCTTCGTTATATGTGAGGCACATATATTCAAGTCTGTTTTCATCCTTTCGGATCTCAAAAGATGTTTTTGTTAGTTGTCAGACACCCTCACGTCCACGTCATGCCAGATTAAGTTGAAGATCGAACCAGACTTTACTCACCAATCCAACCGCGGGGAAATGGGACAGTGCCTCGGTTTCCCACAGACACTTCAAATCCAGGCCGGTAATTCGAGGGGTGGTATCTGGCCTTGTCCTGACCTGCTTTTCTAAAACTTTTCATGACTGACAGGAATGCATTGTTGCTGGTTTTAAACTTGTTGTCAGCAGAGGTGTTAAAATCTCTGCTGTTAAAATATCTATTTAGACCAGCTCAGCGTTACAAAACTGGAGACCGAATACTGGTCCCCAGTTGAACTTCTTGCACTGGCATAAAATTCCCTTAATGTTGTTGAGATGTTTTGGACTTATTCCCTTAAAATGAATGTCCATATCTTTTTCTTTAAGCCAGTGTTTAAGTACATTAACAGCCCATGCTGTCGTTTTTTTGTGTTTTTTCAATCTTAGTTTTCTTCTATTTAATGTTCCTGATCTACAGTTATGTGTCTACTCTTGACAGTTTCTTATTTTTATTTTTTTTCAGGTGGACCACTCAAAGTTGGTGTTGTACCAGTTATCTGGAGTTTCATCCCCAAATATATTAAAGGAAATTGGTGGAATTCCACTCATTTTTGGAAGTGTTTTTTTAACAAATAACAAATAAAATGGCAGTTTGTTTGGCTTGGAATTTAGAATGTAGTGGTGCGTAGTGATTTATTCAGTGTGAAGCAGTATACACTATATATATATACTGTGTGTATATATATATATATATATATATATATATATATATATATATATATATATATATATACGCACAGTCATGTGATGCTGTTTAACCAATCAGAGGTTGTTATTTTTCCAAGCAGTGTATGAATGAAAAAAGCAAATAAAATTTTTAATTAAAATAATAGTAATTTGAGGGGCTCTCGAGTGGCGCATCCGGTAAAGGCACTCCGCATGGAGTGCAGGATGCGCTCTATAGCCTGGACGTCGCCGGTTGGAGTCCAGGCTATTCCACAGCCGACCGTGAACGGGAGCTCCCAGGGGGCGGCGCACAATTGGCCGAGCATCGCCCGGGGGGAGGGAGGGTTAGGTCGGCCAGGGTGCCTTTACCCCTGTAGTCTGGCCGGGCGCCTACGGGCTTCCCTGTAAGCTGCCCGAGAGCTGCATTGTCCTCTGAACAATAATAGTAATTTGTTATAATTAATTCTAAGTACCTTCAATAGCAGTAACACCACATTTTGTTGGTCCCTTGACTAGCCTAAGAGCCTGGTTTCACTATATCACTTGTCATGGAGTTTTACTCTATGAGGATACATCATAAGCTAACTGCTACAGCATATTGCTCAGGCACTTACATATGCATGCATTACTACTGTGGTAATTATATCAAGAATGTTCAAATAGTTTACAAAGATTAATGTCATACCCCAAAGCAGTTCATTTAAGTTATTGTTGGACCTGGAGGCCTCTCTTCCATTATTGAGAATTTTATTAAGTGCTCATCAAGAAAAAAAGATTGCCCATGAATTGCTCCCAATTTGTATACCTTTCCTCTCGATTAGCCAGGAGCACCATAACTTTGGGAATAGAATTAATGATATATGCGAGAAGCTATCTGGACAATATGATTACATTATACATGTAGACAACTAGTCTATCCTTTTATTACCTTGGTACACGAAACTTGTTAACCTTACCACAGATTGACCCAGAGAGCCATGAGAACATATTTGCCTTGTGGTTAGGGCCAGATATTATGAAACTTAACTTGGTACTTCTCTAAGTAGTATTTTTTTCCCTTTCCTTAACTGGAATGGTTTTAAATTCCTTGCAATGCTTAACTTCATTTAAAGCATTGTTTTTACATTTTTGGTGTTGCAGTGTTCAAAATTGGCAGCACTGAGAACTCATGCCCTTTTTATTTATCCACACAGACAGGATTGGACATTCAGTAAAAATGTAAGTTTACCCTGCAAGCAAGCCTGTCCTGGAGCAACCATTCTCCTCAACAGTGCAGGAGCAGTTTAAATTCCTAATCCTTTGCCTCCAGCGTCACAACCTTGGAGCTCGATCCACATTTATCACAGAAACTAAGTAAACCTGTGCTGTTGGAGGAGACACCTTTCATAAATTATAATCAAATCAGGTTTATTGCAAAATTATACTGTTTACTTTAACCAATTTTAATCTAGTGTGACCATATAGTCACACATAACATGCCTTCATTTTAACACCAGTAAGTTTGGAATCGTAGTGAGAAAAATTCTAATTTTGGCTTTATTACTCACTATTGATGATATGGTTTTTAGACTGCTTTGTTTCAGTTTTGTGCGCCACCCAGAAAGTTTATTTACAGCAGAAGAAAATATCAGTTTCTGCTGAGTCATAAAAACATTTCTAGGAATATAATATGAATTATATTTTTCATAAATTTGCGATTTTATATCCTATTTTTTAATGTGTAAACACATGCGTTACCATTTGGTCATGCTAGGTTTAGGTGGGGTCAAAACCCATCAAATACTTTTTTTTTTTTTTTCTACTGCTTATCTACATTTCCAGAACCTTGACAGTGCAGGAGGTCCTTGATCTTCTGGAAACTGAAGAGGAGTATATACAAGAAATCCATATAGAACCTCCTGAGCCAGCAATTCTATCTGATGACTCAGCTGATGAGGATGAGGGAGGTTTGGTTGACAACCTTAGTGGGAGGCAGCTGAGATTAGGAGCACTTGCTGTCCTTGCTAATGGGGAGTGTGTGGGAGATGAGAGCCTCAATGAAACGCAGGAGAAAACGCAGCCAAAAAAGTACAAGAAAAAGAATAGGCAGATCACCTGGATTCGAGATGATCTTAAAACCATAAACACATTTTTTCCTGCATCTGATTACTCCGATCTCTGCAATGACACAACAGTAAAAATGTTTGAATCCATCTCTGATCCATCATATCCTTTTTGCTGGAAGAGTCTACTCGTCATGCTCTGTTTTTGAACTGTGCAGATCCCAAGATCAGCAGTTCTGAAATGAAAGTTTTCATTGCCATCCTTATTCTTAGCGGTTATAACAAACTGCCTGGCAAGCGGTTCTTCTGGGAAAGTGGTGGTGATATGCGAAATGAGCTTGTTTACACAGCCATGAGGAGGGAGCTTTTTGTACAAATCATGAGGTTCATCCACTGTACAGATAATACCAAGATGGACCCCAAGGACAGGATGTGGAAGCTGAGACCCCTTATGGAAATGATGAAAAAGATTTATTTCTCACCTCAAGCCTGAACAGCATCTGGACTTCAACAAGTGTATGGTGGCATACAATGGTCACCATGGTTGCAAACAGTTTCTGTGTGGTAAACCAATCCGTTTTGGTTAGAAAGTGTGGTGTTTCAATACAAGTCGAGGATACTTGGTCAACTTCGTTATATACCAAGGGAAGAACCCAAATGCGAATACTGAATATGAAGAGAAATTTGGAAAGGCTGTCTCACCATTGGCTGTAATGAATGATGAAATACTGGCTGAATTTAGACACCTTCCATTTAACTTCTATTTCGACAACTTATTCACAGGATTCAACTCGCTCAGCCACCTCAAGGAGTCAGGCTATACTGGAACAGGAACAATTCGTGAAAATCGAGAGGATGTCCCCTGACCTCCAGCAAGTAGATGAAAATGGCAACACAAGGAACATTTGAAAGTGTGCAGAGTTAAGAGGAAAGCATCATTATTGCACACTGGGTTGACAATGCCATTGATACCATTGCCTCAACGGGGCATGGTGTATCTCCTGTCTCGACTGTGCAATGATATTCTCAGTCGGCAAAGAAGAAGATCCAAGTGCAACGTCCCCGACTTCGGACAATACAACATGTATATGGGAGGAACTGACAGAATGGATAAGAATGTTGTGAAGTACAGGATTGGAATCAGAAGCAAGAAGTGGTGGAGGCCCCTCTTGGGTCATTGACGTTGCTGTGCATAATGCTTGGATCTTGGCCCGGTCTGCAGGATTGGACATACCACAGCTTGACTTCAGGAGGGATATCGTTAAAACCTACCTCACTAGGTACAAGGCACCGCCCAAAGGAGCTGGGAGACTATCAATGGTGCATGTAAGTACTACAAACAGTCGGGTGTCCGAGATTCGATTTGACAGGATGGACCACTTTGTCGTTGCTACTGAAAGCAAGAAGAGAAGGCGCTGTGCTGGAGAAGGCTGCAAAGCTGTGGGACGTACAGAGCACCAAAAGTGCAGCATTAGACTGGGCATAGACTGCTTTGCGATTTTCCACACCCATTAGTCTGTTTTGGGAAAATTACAAATTGTTAACAAGCCTACTGTGACCATATGATCATGCACTGATTTAAGAATTCTAATTAAAAAAAAATTGAACTTTTTCCAAAAATTTGTGTCAGTGTGTGTATATATGACCATTTGAATCTAAAAAATAGACATTTTGATGAAAAATTAAATCGGGTTAATTAAACACTGATAAAATATTTGAAATGTACAAAAAGGGTTCAAATGAAATTCACTCAATAAACAAATATTAATATAATTTTACATAATACTGTTAAGATGTTTAAAATAATAATAAAACTAAAATCATTGGAGCTACTAAAAAATAAAAGCATCTCCATGAGCACAATTCAAGAAGCTTGGCATCCCATCATGGAACTTCAACCTGAATCAATGTGAAAAACTACTGCCTGGTTATTTTGCTGGCCAGTAATCGGGTTAGATGTGATTTACTGTCATGGATTGTTACCGAAGGATTTTACCTAACCAATTGTCAGAGGTATACAAATGAGCCGTGTCTCCAACTTAAGACGTCAATAAGACGTCCCGAGACAGGCAGGTTGTCCGAAATATTGAAATATGTCAGTTTTGAAAATGATAATAATCGCGAGTGAGAGGTTAGGGTAGGTGCAGTATACACTTTGATTAAAATATATACAGTATATATATATATATATATATATATATATATATATATATATATATATATATATATATATATATATATATGTTTTATATAGCTTGTAAGCACATGCCTTCCTGAAAAAGAACTGTAACCACCAGAAATGTAATGTGCTGTCACAGCTCATGATAGTTTACTTTTGGTTGAGAAGAAAAGGATCCTCTAAGCACGTTTCCTTTGCAGCACACAAGAAAGTACAAAAGGCACTACCATGTCAGCAAGCGCCGGTTATTTTTCTCATAATATTGTAACAATTTGTGCATTTGTGTTGTACTGTACTTCTGTGTATGTGTGTTTACGTGCTGTGTGTGTCTTATGTCGTTACAGTTGTTTGTAATTGTGTTCCCTTCCCCATCTGTATTTCCTGCCGTTGTTTTACCCTCTCTGTTGCTATGTGACCCTAGCCAGAGCGTGGGGGCATGTTCTGTGTCTCCCTGTGATTGGCCATTCCCGCTGTATCAGTCGTGTAGTGCATGTTCTGTGTCTCCCCCGTGATTGGTCCTGTCTGTGAGTCACTGTTTGTTCACGTGTTTAGTGTGTTCCCATTGGCCCGAAGTGTGTGGCTGAGGACCAATGGGATGTGTAAGGTTGAATAAACTAGCAGGGGCTGGGGTCATAAAAGGCGCTGCGACGCCCTGTTGTTGTTGTTGTTGTGTTGTGGTTGCCATGGTTCCGGAGTAGCTGACAGGGAGCTGTGACCTCTGTGTGTGCTGAATAAAGCTTTTGGAACGAGAAACAAGTGTGTCCATCTATCCTGTTTTCTGGCTGCCTGCAAAACTCTACAATATTACGTTTAAAACTTTTGTTTGAATGACAAATGGCACAGAAAGACATCACCGCACAGTTACATTAAAATAAAATTAATTGTTAAACGGCAAAAAAACCTATGCTTTTATTTGTTACTTGATTCTCTCAGTTTGCAAATACCGGCACAATCCATTCAAATACAATAACATCTAAAATTTGTTTCTTATACTGTACACCTTACCATACAAAAAGCTTTTTTTAACTAAAATAAATAAATACAGCTATACTGAAAAATCCTGCCTGTCGCACAATACTACTCATAGCGTTTCATAGCAAAATTGGATTAGAAAACGTTACATATTTTTTGCAATTTATTTGTAGTTACTACAACTTCTTGAACTAACTAACAATCCTGTTTGAGATGAATATGTATTTTTCAGTATACCGCTATGGCCAAACGTTTTGCATCACCTAGATATTTAGCATTGAAATCTATATGAACATCATTTACATATTTTATTTCACACCATGTAATCATAGAAACTACAAAATGATATTGCAAAAGCCTACCAGAAGCCATAATAGTAGTTCAGTATTTCATGTAGTGCTGGGACGAACACAGAATTTTCATGTTTGGATATTTGCTTATAATTTGGATATTGCTTCGTTTTCAAAAAGTAATAAAAGCTATTATATTGCTCAGAACGCAGGCAGAGACATCATAGCAGCAGGGGCAGGGAGGAGTGGCCCCTTTGTGTGTGCAGCACAATGTTACAATATGTAACATGTTAAATTAGAAAAATATCCCAGGAGTAAAGAATACGTTGTGTAAATTTCACTGCATAACATTTCCAGCAAGTTGGGCATTTCAGAATGATGTGCTTGGCTTTTTTCTGTCCCATGAGATTCTGATTCGCTCTAAAGCAGCATAACATGTTTTTGACCCAGATGGCCTTCCAGAGAGATCACTATGCGTGTGCGTGCATAATCTGGTTTGTTTCATTTTTGTTGTCTAAATATTATAAATGTTTAATAAGCATACTTTTTTTGTAACTGTACTTTAATTAAATATAAATGAAGAAACAGCTTCTTCGGTCTTTGAGTAAAGCAGTATACTCAAAGGGTCAATAACGTGTCACACCACAGATTTATGAATCAGGAAAATAATATGCTAATGAGAAAAATTGGTCTTTAAGGTCACATTATTCTAACGTCGCGATGAGTGATGTTTTTTGACGGTAAATGACGTTTATGCATCACCCGATGAAATACTGTCATGTTAAACACTATTACTGGCACGATAAAGGAGATGGTAAGTTTTATAATTACGGGCCGACGTATTCAATAAATGTATACTAACTCTAGTGGCATAGCACAGTTACATCATTTACTTGAATTATAATAATAATACATTTCCGGTTGTTTTGCACTTAACTTTTTCCTCCTAATAAATCCAAAAGTTATAATCTAATTTGTCCAAAAGCAAATGGAAGCCTATTTTTAAAGAATTCTTCCTGGTGTAAAATATACCCTCATGAAGTTCTGCACCTGTGTTTGTGAAAGTCAGTGTTAACAGTACATACAATGAATTATAGTTCACAATTCCATCAGCTGTGATATGCTGCAATAAAGTAAGAAGGTGAAAACTAAAAGGTTAAACACTTTATTAATACTGTTGTGTAAAAAACAAGGATGCCTTATAATTGTCATTTTTCACAGCCTTTGGGTATTTCTATGTGTGGTATGTAAAAAATATTTAAAAAAAAAATAAAAACCTTGCCCGCTAGCCAGTGCTGTATTACTAAGGCATGCGCACTGTGAGCTTGACAGTAGTATAGGTAAATTCACCCTTGATAAATTTGGGACCAGGATCCATGAAAAGTGTCTGTATTAATAAAATAAAAATACAAATAATGTAATGTTGACTTTTGGTAATAAATAAGTGGCAGAGCGGCGCTCCAACCCAAAAAAAGCACAGATGAAGGTGTGTCCACATCACAGTTCGCACAGCTATACTATTTACTTTAAAATATCGAAAATTGTTTGGAGAAAGTGTGTTTTCTTTCTCCCTCGGTCCTTCACCACGTGTATTCCCTTTTTGTAATGGGATCGACAGCACTTGCACTTCAAATAAACCTCCCCTACCTGTTTTTTTTTTTTTTTTGCTGTCTTGCCAGAGTTTCCCTGAGTTGTACTGCCAAAACCACCAACAATGATGGCATTATGACTTCTAATGCATTCTAAGAGAGCGTGAGTCTCCGAAACAGTGAAATAGCTCTCTTTAGTATAGCTAACAGTATTCGCTTCTTCCTCCATATTAACCACTTTACTTCTGCATGTAACTTAGATTCTTGTTTAAATAGGTTTATGAAGTACTTCACATAATGGCCCATTGGATTCTGCTGCTGTTCAATTACACCTTATGGGAGAATTTAATTTGAATAGGCTGGATCAGAAAAGGTGTTTATAGGGGTGTTAAAGTGTAGGGGAATTAAAGAAAATCTATGGGCATTAAATTGCATTAGCCTTCACATCTACATCTGGGACCATGAAGGTACAGAGGAATACATAAAAGTATGTTTTGCAAAGTAGGCATACATGCTACATTCAACAGCTGTCATGACTACCATTGTTCAGCAAGCGGCTGCTAGAAGGGTCTATCAGAAGAGAATATATACTGAGCGACCAACACCGATTGAGCAATACCGAATACGCGCTTGATAAACTTTATGCGCGGTTTCGATTTGGCCTGAATGACATTAGATACAGCACAGATGTAGTTCGACCAAATATTTAACGAATTACATTAAGGAGCCATGCCTGTCCATTTACCAATGTGTTATTTACACGTGGCATGCATTCTCAGCCTATTTATGCATTTAATGAGCGCCACTGTAAAAGCATCATCAATTTATATTTGATACTCCCCAGCTCCCTTTGCACTGACTCCCAAACAAAATAGCGTCAGCCCTCCAAGTACACTATGCTAATTTTTATTGATGGCTACCATCAAGAAATTAGCAAACAATGCATTTAAACCTCCTGCGATGGAATTCAAGGGCAGTACAATAATGAGCACCTTTCCTGTTTTATTGTGCCAGTGACTTCATTCAAAAGGAACACTGGTACTAGCTGGTACTAGTAGGGTGGGTGAACAGAGCGTGATCGGGTTCATCCCCTATGAGAAGGACAGTGTGTGCGTATAGTCAATGCAGCAGTATTGAAATCGATGTAAGATTATCCCAATAATCATCAATTGCAAAACATAAACATATATTAATATAACTTTTTGTCTGCTATATATCTGTCCTAAAATATGTAAGTATGTTTGTGTGGTTTTATGTTTAACGGAGCTCTAAAGTCGCCACAAATCATAAAATACAACAAAACCTGTTACAGTCATAGTATAATAATTTCTCAAAATATAATATCAGTCTCACAAAATATCATTCTTTTGATTGTACTGTTTACCTAAATTACATTCTGCACAAAATAAATCAAATTTTTCTAAGTGTTTTTTTTTTTATGATATAACAGTTTATTTCAATTTTGTGAGCACCACGGCGCCATGTCTGTGTCACCGCCATTTTCGGTTGCTGGCTCCCTATTTTGACCTGGTCCCATGGTCCACTTCATATTACACATACAAAATGCTTTTAAATAAACTTAATACTGTTATGTGCTTTCTGCAGACCTGATTGACAGTAACTCTGATACGCAGAACATTTTTTAAAAATATTTAAATATTTTGAGGTGGTATTTCTAAACCGTAACCACTTACTAATCAACAAAAAAGTACATTATTGTTTAGTGCTGTTTCTGGAAGACATACCTCTTTGAATTATTTTCCTATCCTGTGAAGTTTTATGAGATATAGGGGTTGGATTAACCCTTTGACGCCTAGTAGAATGACCATATTTGGGCTTGAAAATGACCACTTTGTGTTTAGCGTTTGTAGTTTGGCAACCTTACATCAGAAATGAAAACCCAATATATCTATAGAAAGACCTTTAGTAGATGTTTCCAGTGATTTAGTGTATCTTATTGTGGAATGTATTATATGTTTTTTTATATAAACTGCACCGCCCAAAAAATTATTGAAAAATGTATAATAATAAATCATATTTTTAAAAACTGCCAATTTCGACCCCTTTCCAAGTTAGGTATGAAAAAATTAAAATTAAAATTTGTGTTCGAGATTTGTTTTATTTAAAACCTTTATTTTGCTCTGTGAGCAAGTGTTTTTGCATCAACCTTTTATTTTATTTCTGTTTGAAAATAAACGGCACCGCAGGGCTTGTTTGTTTTCCTTCCTGCTTCTGGCCTGACGTCACCACTACAGCCATCGACAAAATATACATTAAAAAAAAAGAAAACACAGCACACATACATATACAAAAAACCGCACTGTGATGAGTCAAAGGGGTTTCGGTCTGTAATTCAGCCTCCCGACGGTAGAAGGCATCAAACCAACTCGGGACTTCCCTTACCAAGGTCTCGTGACCATGACGAAAGTCATCTTTATGAGGCGGCACCTTGGTGAGGCGAATACAGTATGTAAATTCCAGCCACTGGAGTCAAGTGAGTTATAAGGACACTTGTCAGTTGGGTATTGGTGTTCCCCTTACTACAGGGGCGGGGCGTTGCATACTAAAGGGAATGTACTACTGTGTTCGGGGTTGGTCCTAGAAAAAAGATAGGCGGGGTAATTAGGCGGAGGGAGAGACGAAGGTTTGGCTTGTTGTGGTTGCAGGTGGAGTGTATGTTGAAACTTGGGGTAATTGAACCTTCCCGAAGCGAGTGGTGTTGCCTAATTGTACCAATAGACATCACTAAAAAGAACGCTCCAAATAAAATTAAGTGGAGTGCAGAGTGTCAGACGGCCTTTGAATCTATTAAAACAAACTTGAGTCAGGCCCCAGCATTAGTAAGCCCGGATTTCAGCCGAGAGTTCATCCTTCAGACCGATGCATCGCAGACTGGTCTGGGGGCAGTTCTGTCCCAGGAGAGAGATGGTATAGAACACCCGATACTATATATCAGTCGGAAGTTACTGCCCAGAGAACAAAGGTATTCGGTAGTGGAGAAAGAATGCCTGGCAGTAAAGTGGGCCGTAGAGTCCTTAAAATACTATCTTCTGGGATGACCCTTTGTACTCATCACAGATCACGCCTCTTTAAAGTGGTTAGACACGATGAAGGATTCAAACACTAGGATTATGCGGTGGTGCCTGGCGCTCCAACCCTTCGCCTTTCAAATAAGGCATCGTGCGGGTAAGTTATACCAAAATGCTGATCTTTTTTTCCCAGGAGGGAGGGAAAAAGGAGGGGTTAGAGGTTTCCGAGTGTTCCTTCGGCTCCACTCTGAGGGGTGGGATATGTGATGAGTTGCATACTAAAGGGAATGTACTACTGTGTTCGGGGTTGGTCCTAGAAAAAAGATAGGCGGGGTAAATAGGCGGAGGGAGAGACGAAGGTTTGGCTTGTTGTGGTTGCATTTTTGTTTAACGAGATTGGAAACTTTACTAATATTTTCTTTTCTGTTTTATCCCCTTTTTTAATGTCCGGGGACACTGTGAAGAAGACTAAAGATGTTTCCACTTCTCTTCTTTTTGACCATTACTCCATCACCTCCTCCCTCACGCCATTCTTTCTTTTTGTTGCTTTTTTGTGTTGTGTAGCGAATAATACTAACCCTTTGCGGTCCATTTATTAATTCTGCGTCAGGCTCGCCAGGTCTAATTAATTTTTACACGCATTTAATTTTAGGCAGCTGTTTAAAAGTATTTTTTCACAGTCAAACGGGTTTAAATGGCCCTGCAGATCAACAAAGCACTCACTAGGCATCCCCAGCCCCGCCCCACCCTTTCGTTCGCTATCGCTTTCACATATGCTACCAAATAAAAAATAATAATAATAATAGTCGTACATACCGATCAATTGTCTCCTGATGACTCGTTTTATCACCAAACTCCTCAATAATGCAATCCAAGTCATTATTTTATTGCTATAACATCTCAAAAAAGCTCTGCAAATGTCCGTGTTAGTCTCTGTGTGCTGATACTGTACTCCCAGCTTGTTCCTATACGACCGCCCCATCTGAAGAAGGGGGGCTACTATGACTATTCATGAGATATGCCTTTTTTTTTTTTTTTTATCGGCTTGTCTCAGCTCCTTTCGTTCCCACTCGGCCATTGAATGGTTTTCTCGGCTTTTTCCGTTGAAAAACCGACTTTTTTGCGTTTTTTGCGTTTTTAAAATGATGTTGGACAGGGTCCGACAAAGGACCTGGTGGGAATAATTACAATGTCGGACCCAGTCCGACAATGGACCGCAAAGGGCTAATTTAAGTTTTGATGAGAGACTGCAAGGGTCGAACTCATGTAATCCCGCATTTCCTTTTAGTTGGTTCTGTGATCCCACTAACATTAAAAAATTCTGTGACATCCAGTGCATGATGTCTGTAAGGCAATTAGCTAATAACACCCAGGCAGAAAAAATTCCTGGCTTTAGGGACAAATACAGCTGGGTATCATCAGCATAGCAATGGAAGTTCACTCCGTGTCTGCGGATAATGTCAGCTAACGGTATAATATATAATGAAAACAGCAAGGGACCTAGAATGGAGCCCTGTGGAACACCACAGACTACTTCCAATAATGCCGATTTTACCTCCCCAGTAGAGACGAACTGAAACCTATCAGAAAGATAAGATTTGAACCAGGATAGGACAAGGCCAGACAGTCCTACTGTGCTTTCAAGACGATTCAGTAGGATGGAATGGTCTACAGCATCAAAGGCAACACTTAGATCAAGAAGAATTATAATAGTGATGGAAAGCCTGTGTCAGAGCTTATCAGCAGATCGTTCATGACTCTGACAAGAGCCGCCTCGGTGCTATGTGCAGCATGAAAACCAGACTGAAACTTCTTGAATATACCATTAAGAGTTAGACATTTTTGTAATTGAATTGCAACAACTCTGTCTAGAACCTTATCTAAGAATGGTAGGTTGGAGATTGGCCTATTATTATTGAGGACTTTAGGGTCCAAATTGTGTCTCTTAAGCATAGGCTTTTCCACAGCTACCTTAAGTGCTGAGGGAACTATACCTGAGGAAAATTAACCATTTATAAAAAAACTAAATAAATATGGGTATTAATAACACCAAGAACATCTTTTAACCCTTTGCGATCCATTTATTCAGCTCGTCTCAGGCGCGTCAGGTCCAATTTATTTTCACACGCGCAGTTTATTTTAGACGCGTGGTTTAAAAGTATTGTTTTCACAGTAAAACAGGTTTAAAAGGCACTGCATAGCAACAGGACAGAAAAAGAAAAAGCCCCCATAGTAGCCTGAATAAGTGTAGTTGGTAAAATTAAGTCCTCCTTAATAGAAGGTGTCTGTGGAATCTGTTTTCTGATGTCTAGTATTTTATTTTTAAAGAAATGTAAGAAGTCATTGCAGCTGTGAGAGGAGCCAATGTCAAGGGTAGGACTATTAGGGGAAGGATTAATTAATTTATCTAGGGTAGCAAAAAGAAATGTAGGATTATTTGTATTTGTTTCAATTAAATTACAATAATCTGATGATCTAAGCAATGCCAGAGCCTTCCTATATTTAAACAGGTGGCCCTTCCATGCGATGTAATGAACATGCAATTTAGATTCCCGCCATCTCCATTCTATTTTACGACCCTCATATTTCATCTTCCGAGTTGAACCACGGTGAGCTTTTTTTAAAAGACACTTTCTGAGTTTTGATTGGCGCTGCAGTATCTAAGATACCAGTCATGGTGGTGTTGTAGGTATTAACCAGCTCATCTACTGATGAGGGCTCAGAGAGTGGTAATGAGCTCAAGACATCAGAAAGCTTAACAGCAGTTGAAGAATTAATTACACAAGATTTAAATGTGCGGTCCACAGTCTTTGTAGATACTGGCAGATTCACCTCAAAAAGAATGGCAAGATGATCAGAAATAGTTAGATCTAGGGTTGTGACGTTCTTAACAGCTAAACCGCTAGAAATGACCAGATCTAAAGTATGGCCACGATTATGCTTAGGACCTTTGACACGCAGGATACAATCTAAGGAATCCATTAGCCTCAAAAATTAGAATCAGAATCAATGTCAACATGAAGGTTAAAATCGCCCAGTAAAAGAATCCTATCATATATGACTGTCAATATAGATAGCAGATCCCCAAATTCAGTCAGAAATAGTGGATTTGACTTTGGTGATCGATAAATAATTACAATATGAACAGGTAATGGACTGTTTAATGTCAAGATTAAAACTTCACAAGATGAATAACCTTCAACAATTTCCTGTTTAATTCTAAGTTCACTACGGAAACATTGTCATTCGGTCCAAGCCATGTTTCATTTAAAGAGTGAATATCAATGTTGTAATCCTGAATAAAATCACTAATTAACGGAGCCTTATTAGACAGAGACCTGACATTAAATAAACCTAGGCGTAAATTGGTCCAATCAAGAGCATGTGATTGAGCAGGGGTAATAGGAATTTGACGAAGGTTACTGTAGCACACACCTCTGTGTTTACTCAGCGGGTAGCAGGAATGGCAGGATACTTTAACCTGAATTTTACATGCCTCTTTAGATTCCCTCCCCTCCCCAGTTCCTAGTTTAAATACCTTGCTAGGTGGTGTTCGATGTTATCAGCTAGCCTGCTTGTTCCTATTTAAGTATTTAAGCCCCTAATTCTACTGAATACTTCATCCCCACCACCACCAACAGGTTGTAGACCTGAGAGAATAATTCTGCATCCTAACTTTTTTCAGCTGTCTTGTTAAGAATTTAAAATCCTCTTTCAGAATCTCAGATTTTCTGTTCCTTATGTTATTTGTACCAGAATGCACAATGACCACAGACTCTTTTTATGATTTAATAATCTGTGCAGTCTTGATTCAATATCTTTTACTTTTGCTCCAGGGAGGCAGGTAACAACCCTATTTACAGGCTCTTTACAGCTAAAATCATTGTTGACATAGTGTATAATTGAATCACCTACTAAAACACCTCACCCCTGTTTTCATCCAGCACTAGGTCGTCATTGCTCAGTGCTTGGAATCTATTAGCTAGATCAATCTCCTCTCTATGTTGACTGCTCAATGTCGTCCTCCTCTTACTTTTTCTAACAGTAAGTCCCCACTCGCTTCCTGCCTTTCATCCATATTTACCTTCTCAGGTCTCTACACATACAGTTTCACCGTCATGCTGTGGCACTGAAATGTCACATGGAGCAGGGGCATTTATAAAGTTAAAATTAGAGTCGTTTTCAGTCTCACCTTCAGTATCCAAAACTAACCAAGCGCTATTAATTTTGCTAAATCGATTTTCAATGAACTGCTCATTTTCATGTATGCTTCTAAGTATTCCAATTTGTTTTTTAAGTTCAGCAACCTTCTGCATTAAAGAATACGTGACAAAGCACTTCTTGCAAATAGTCTTCCTTAAATTCAGATATGTTAACCACCATATGCATTTCACAAGAACTAAAGATCAAAGCATGCATTTTAGAATCCATAGTGTGTGGAAGACAATAAATAAATAGGATTTATAATAATTTAATAAGGAAGAGAGCAGATGAAAAAATGGTGAGAATTGAATAAAAACAAAAGGTACAATTTTAGCCTTGGATACGAGTGACTTACCCCTGTTCTAAACCCAACACAGTTCCACTCAACCAGCAACAGCCTCTCACAGGCTAGCTAGGACAAATATAGATAACCAGCAGCAGCCTCTCACAGGCTAGCTAGGACAAATACAGATAACCAGCAGCAGCCTCTCACAGGCTAGCTAGGACAAATACAGATAACCAGCAGCAGCCTCTCACTGGCTAGCTAGGACAAATACAGATAACCAGCAGCAGCCTCTCACAGGCTAGCTAGGACAAATACAGATAACCAGCAGCAGCCTCTCACAGGCTAGCTAGGACAAATACAGATAACCAGCAGCAGCCTCTCACAGGCTAGCTAGGACAAATACAGATAACCAGCAGCAGCCTCTCGCTGGTTAGTAGGACTGGTGGAGCTCTTAGAAATAGGTGACGAAAAACAGTGCAGCTGTTCTCAAACACCAATTTATAGATCCAACAGCAATTAGCACATTACCTGCACCAATCTGGGCCAATTCACAGGGCAATTAAAAAATGAATGTAACCACACCCTACCATATTAAGTACTAGTAATGTGGAGCAAGCTACTCAATATTTAGTCAATAATAATAAGCTAGATAAAATGAACTTACCAATCACAATAAAGTCTCAATGGAAAGCTTCAGTAAATCACAGGTTAGGAGTGACCTCCGCCTGTTCTGGACTCCAACTCAGACACCTTAAATCGTAACTTCGGTCGCGATATTATAAATGTGGAGGAAGAACAGTATTTCAAATGCCATATATACTTATTTATAAATAAAATGATTAGTGTAATATAGAAAGTAAGTTAAAAACAGTAACATGACTTTGCAAAAGACAGCTTTGTCTTGAAAGGACATAAAGCTAATAAACTATTTTTGAAAATGTCTAGTCAATTTAGTGCTGTGTGCTTTACTTCTCACAAATGAGTGATTATGAAAGAACAGCTAAATTAAAAAAACAAATTATTCTTCCCAGTACTATGTGTTTAGCAAATATGTTTGTACAAAGATTTGGTGATAGGAGAATTAGACTTGGTTTACATGCAGTGCATACAAACATGCCTAAACTGTATGTAAATTATGTTATTGCTGCTATTCAGATGCAGTATAAAAGACAGGGTTTACCATGAAAGTAAGGAAAGAGGGCTGAAGATCTATTATGCAGAAGTTAACATTCAAAAATTAAAGAAAGAGCTAAATAAAACTACAGATAAACTTAGTAAAATAAGCATCAGGAATATAAATAAAATAATTACACGCACAGATTAAGTGCAGCTTGGAGCAGCAGTGAATGAAACTGCTGTTTGATGTCTGAAAAGGACCAGAAATACAGGGAATTAAGCATGATTCGCACAGGACAAGAAATCAAGTGTCCTCAGAGTTGGTCAAAAGCAGAGGACATCTAGTAACCTCCCAGACGTGAATTCGTTTTCATCAAGAAAAGTTGGTAAATTCAAAATTAAATGTGATGTTGTGGCCAGAGAAGGTGCTTTTGTGCGTGATTTGTACACAGTGGACTGGGTGTAAATAACTAATTTCGTTGTACCTTCTTCTCCAAAGGTTAGAATAACCATTTTGTCCCTTGAGTGATATGCATTTCCATACATACCTTCAAATGCACCATTCAAAGTTAACTATACTTCTTTTATTTCTGCCTTTATTCATGATGGTGATGAAGCAAACATTGATCAAATAAGGATTAGTCGGTAACACCTTGCATAACCACAAGACATTGGGCAGTCTAAGACTAATGGTAGCTTTCCTTCAATGATCTTTAAACGCTTAAGGATTTTGTACATTTTCAGGAATATATTGTATTGGGATCCATTTACATTAATTGATCTAAATAGTGGCACAGGGATAATACACAAAAGTGTGTACAAAGACTGCAAAACAAACAGTTAACAGTGCATGTTGGGCTCTTTAATACATTTCTATCTGTAAAAACATGTAAAACACCAGGAGCAGTTGTATTTACAGTAGTTGGTGATATTTTAATCTGCCACCAATTAGAATTGAATAGACACAATTATGTCTTAAAACAAGTAATATTTGTGCCTTAAAGAGTAAGTAGCGTGGTTCCCAAAAAATATAGCGATATACATCCCCACGTGTTGCTACAACTGTTTAAATAACGTACCTGTAATGTGTCTTTTCATTGTTAACATCCTGATAACTTTAAAGTCTGTTGCTAGTGCACTAGGGTTTGAGATCTGTCCCCTAAATCACTGCAGGAAGAGCAATTAAAAATAAAATACAAATCGTTATTGATGTGTTACCTGTTTGAAAATGTGGGCAATAATCCTTGTAAACTTGGTTGCTTTTCTGCAAAGGAGAATCTGCCCCTAACCAATATGTCATCAGCAAGCGCATAAAAGCTCTGTGTGTTATTCTCCCATGTCGCTTCTTTTTGTTTTGGCTGCTCAGTCAAGCGCTGGGAGGCCGAAATGGGTGTTGACCGCTTAGAGCCTGGAGGAAGCCCTCAGCCACAGATTCCCTGAGGTTTCCCCCTAAAAAATAAAAAAATATGTGAGTAGGGGGTTTTTATGTTTCACTCGGGCCCTGTGTGCCCATCACAGTTCATAAATCATCTGCAATTACAATCATCATCATTCATTCATTGCCATTCATTCATAGCGGATTCTCCGTGCAGAATTAGTGCACTACATAAGACATTTTTAAAAAGAGCTTTGAAACAGACTTTAAAGTGTAAAATGTTTTCAGGATGTTAACAATGAAAAGAACAATTACAGGTACGTTATTTAAACAGTTGTAGCAACACGTGAGGATGTGTAATGCTATATGTTTCGGAACCCCGCTACTTACTTTTTAAGAACATCCCATTCACAGTTAGTATAGTTTGTTATGCTTGTTTTACAGCTTTGTCTTGAAAGGACATAAAGCTAATAAACTATTTTTGAAAATGTTTAGTCAATTTAGTGCTGTGTGCTTTACTTCTCACAAATGAGTGATTATGAAAGAACAGCTAAATTAAAAAAACAAATTATTCTTCCCAGTACTATGTGTTTAGCAAATATGTTTGTACAAAGATTTGGTGATAGGAGAATTAGACTTGGTTTACATGCAGTGCATACAAACATGCCTAAACTGTATGTAAATTATGTTATTGCTGCTATTCAGATGCAGTATATATTTAAAGTAGCTGGCTTATATGATTTAAATAGCTAAGAAAATGCAAAACTAAATAGCAATGACTTTTTGGGGTAATATATCATTAAGTGTTCCATCACACGGTCATCTCTTTTGGGTATTCTCATTTTAAGTTACCCAAAAGGCAGTTAATTAATGTCAGCAGTTTGCAGGAGTAACCAATGGAGGTCAAACAGTGGAAGAAGTAAGAGTTGAATGCTGGAGAAACTGAGCATACAAAGGAAGAAAGCAGTCTTAATTTGACAGATGCAGTGCACCAGGCCAGCTTTTTTTTTCCTCAAAAAGAAACAGATCCCAATGTAGTGAAAAGAGGTTTCAGTGCTGCTCTTTGCTTCCATGATAAGAAGGTGGTAAAAAAAAGAAAGAAATAGCTCCAATCTGCAATATTGGCAAATCTAATTTTTTGTTTGGCCTATCACTCTCAGAGCTAATTACATATGCTCTGCCCATGTGAAACAATTCCAGACATGCCGAGCACAATCAGATGGAGAGAGAGGATTATTGTATTCACGTCTGTGAGAAAATCTTTTTTTTCAGGGTTAGACAAGAAAATAAAAATGCTGGCTAGAACATCATGGGCAGCCCGTGGTTTAACATGATGTGTCTACAATTTTTTTTTTTTTATGGTTTTGGTGTAATATGACATTTCCGCAATGATTATTACCTCTAATTTCTTCAGGTGAGCTAAAAATCTCATCACTTGTGAGATGTCAGTAATTTTCAACCCCAACTATTAGCTCTTTATTTGCTTATCGTAAACAGTAAGTCACAATAGGATCATTTCACCCCACCTCGCACAAAGTAGGTGGCACTGTGTGGCAAAGTGATTAACAGTGTACAGGTGCAGAAGTGATGCGGTGCTAATCAGGAGACAAGACAGTGATAATCCAATTAGAAAGGCTTTAATATTGTAATCCATGTCTGGTGACCTCAAACAATAATCCCAGGCAATACACAGCAATGTGTATTGCACTGTTCAAAATAAAGGGTTTGCAGTCCCAAATAATAAACACAGTCAAGTTACACACACAATATACAAATACGGTCACCAGTCCTGGATGCGTGCTGCAGTGCTCGTGGTGCTAATACAATTATTATCATGACACAGGTGTAGTGATGTCCGGGTTAGTCCGGCCTCTGGCGACAGCTCCGGAACGTGTTAGCCATCTACTAATAACAAGTAATAATTAGAGATGAGACAAAACAAACAAAACACTCATGTACAATATTTTTTAACACAGGTCCTTCCAGGTCGTTTCCTTAACCATAAACGAAAGAAGAGATCATGTCGCTCCATCCCCTATTTGTACTGTCACTCATGACCCCTTGGTAAACATTTCCCTTCATAGATGAGTTAGTGCACTGGAATTCCGCCACCTTTCTAGACGACCGACTTCCTTTTAACCCTGACAATGAATTGTCTGACCATTCAGTCCAGGGCTCTTTGTTCCCTTTACATAGCGCCCTCACAGGTCGGGAGGGAGATTTATCACCAAGAATCATTCTGTCACATGGACTTAGACTGCAAGCGAGAATGAAAACAAAAGCCAAAGGTTAACCCTTTGCGGTCAATTTATTCAGCGCGTCTTAGGTGCATCAGGTCCAATTTATTTTCACACGCGCAGTTTATTTTAGACGTGCTGAATAAAAGTATTTTTTTCACAGTAAAACAGGTTTAAAAGACACTGCATATCAACAGGACACTCAGCACTGCATCTCCAGCCCCACCCCACCCCTTGTTAGCTGTATTTTTCACATACCGCTTCATAGTCGTGCATAGATAAATCATCTCCTGATCACCAAACTCCTCAATAATGCGATCCAAGTCATTATTTATTTTATTACTATAACATCTCAAAAAGCTCTGCAAATGTCTGTGATATTCTTTGAGCGCTCGATGCGGAAGCAGCTATCTTTTTTGTTTATGGCTGTGTTATCTCTGTGGTGCCGGGGCTATGTGTATTGCTGAGATATGTCCCCCCCTTTTTTTTCTCTCGGCTCCTATCGGTCTCACTCAGCCATTGAATGGTTTTCTCAGCTTTTTCCAGAGAAAAAACTACTAGAGACTTGTGGTTTAAGTCTTTTTGATAATGTCAGACAGGAAAGGGAAAACTGTAATGTCGGACCTGGTCCGACATAGGACCACAAAGGGTTAACCTTATAAGTTCTTATGTTACTTGTTACCAGTAGACTGTGATTTAATAAAGTGTCTCAAAGAAAAAACATTTGTTTTCAAAGTATTTCTTGAGAGAATCTTCTAATTTTTTTTTCAACTGACATGAAATAATCCACCCCCTTGTTATTTTGCTGTCTGTTTCAATATACTCTATGCAACTAACTACCAATTACAGTTTTGTGCAAGCCACACAACCTTATACAACACATAAATGCTTCTTAACCATAGTAAAACCAAATTATCCAACATTTCAAAATGCTAAGCTATTAAAAGTAATCATCAATGTTTATTATAATTTTAATAGTATTGCTCTCTCAGGGCCAGTCTGACCCATTTATATCTCTAAAGAAGGGTGGCAGTCAGCCTCAAGGAATCCAGGTAAATATGTTTGGTGGGTGGAAACTTGTGTCCCTACAAATAAATCTAATTCTCTGTAACAAAATGGGCATAAACTTGTTGTTTAATTCACAGAACCTATTTCTCCGAGAATAGAAGTTTTTCCATAAATACAAATGATAACTAGAATTGTGTGTGGCAGGGCAGAAGCGTTTTTGTTTAGTTTATGTTACATATGCTGCTGAGGGGAATGTGATGGAAGCCAGTCAAGATACCACAAGCGCTGCTGCCATCTCGAGACCTAGAGGGGAAAGAGCTGCTGTCGTCTTCAGAGCCAGAGGGGAAAGAGCCGCTGTCATCTCCAGTGCCAGAGGGGAAGGAGCCGCTGCCTTCCCCAGAACCAGAGGGGGAGGTGCCGCTGTCGTCACCAGAACCAGAGGGGAAGGAGCCGCTGTCGTCTCCAGACACAGAGGGGAAGGAGCCGCTGTCGTCTCCAGACACAGAGGGGAAGGAGCCGCTGTCGTCTCCAGTGCCAGAGGGGGAGGAGCCACTGTCATCTCCAGACCCAGAGGGGGAGGAGCCGCTGTCGTCTCCAGTCACAGAGGGGAAGGAGCCGCTGTCATCTCCAGACCCAGAGGGGGAGGAGCCGCTGTCGTCTCCAGTGCCAGAGGGGAAGGAGCCGCTGCCTTCCCCAGAACCAGAGGGGGAGGAGCCGCTGCCGTCACCAGAGCCAGAGGGGAAGGAGCCGCTGCCTTCCCCAGAACCAGAGGGGGAGGAGCCGCTGCCGTCACCAGAGCCAGAGGGGAAAGAGCCGCTGTCGTCTCCAGTGCCAGAGGAGGAGGAGGCATTGCCTTCCCCAGAACCAGAGAGGGAGGAGTCACTGCCGTCACCAGAGCCAGAGGAGGAGGAGTCATTGCCTTCCCCAGAACCAGAGAGGGAGGAGTCACTGCCGTCACCAGAGCCAGAGGAGGAGGAGTCATTGCCTTCCCAAGAACCAGAGGGGCAGGAGTCACTGCCGTCACCAGAGCCAGAGGAGGAGGAGTCATTGCCTTCCCGAGAACCACAGGGGGAGGAGTCACTGCCATCACTAGAGCCAGAGGAGGAGGAGTCATTGCCTTCCCAAGAACCAGAGGGGGAGGAGTCACTGCCGTCACCAGAGCCAGAGGAGGAGGAGTCTCTGTCGTCTCCACGCTAGAGCCAGAAGGAGAGGAGTTGCTGTCCCCATTATTATTATTATTATTTATTTCTTAGCAGACGCCCTTATCCAGGGCGACTTACAATCGTAAGCAAATACATTTCAAGTGTTACAGTACAAGTAATAATACAATAAGAGCAAGATAAATACAATGACTAGTTCAATGACCCCATATACAGTAATGAAAGAGGAGGAGCTACCGGTTTCAAAGATGGAGCAGATGACAAGACCACCTCCACCACAGACCAGACCACTAATCCTGTGCCCCAGTCCAGCACCTGTGAGTTGGTTCCCTCGTTTGTCAGGCCCTCTGGTTGCTGGGTCTGACTCCCAGGTCATTGCACAGTTCGCCTGGTTTCCTGTTCCGCTCCCCCTGGTGAATCAGACGTCACTGCACAGTTGCCAGGGCTCTTACTGGCAACCCTCTTCCACATCGCCCTGGTCCCCTGTTCACTTGGTGAAGGTGGCGGAATGTGGGCCGACACGCCCTCCAACCCACACTCAAGGAGAAACTGAAAAGATGAACAATGTGGGACCTGAGGGTAAGTGGTTGTATTTTAAAGGGGTATTCAAGGGGGGAGGTGGCCAGTGGCAGCCATGTGTGCTTTGCACAAGGGGGGAGGTATGTGGCATGGAGTAAGCCCTGCATATTTAAACAGTGTGTTTTTGTTTAGTTTAAACACAATTTTAAAATGTTTTATTTAAGTTTGGCAGGATGGGGTTAATTCCATCCATGACAAATACATGTACGGAATATGGCTAGGTCTTGGTTGATTCATTGATGGTCAATCAAGCCCCAGCCACATGGTATAAAAAGGGAACCAGATCCTTTGTTTGTGGGCTAGTTTTGGGAGAGGTATGGTTCAGTGAAGGTGACTACCCAGCCTTAACAGTGAAGAGTGTTTATTTAAATGATTTATTCTGTTTAAACCTTTTATTTGTTCCTGTGTTTTTGTTCTTGTTTATTAGCGCCAAAACTGCAGCTTTCTGCATATGGATTTGCTTCCTGCCAGTAACCAGCCTTGGCCGTGATGCTACCCTTTCACATCATGGTTTACATGGCTTACAGACCTAACCCTGTAACTATACAAAAGAGTATCCATTTATGTAATCAGTTCTAGTATATATTGAAACAGTTCAAAACACTCACAATGACTTCAAAAGAAGGAAGGACGGATGGATAATACTTTATATTGGTATAAGCTTTTTGTGGCTACAGTTACTAAACTGCATACATTAAATATCATTGTTTATTGCCATGAAGAAAGCAGTGCACTAATACCATCATCCCAGTAAATACAAATCATGGATTTATGGAGATGTCTAACTCAATACGTTATACAGTTCCTGTACTTTAAAAAAGTTTCCAACTATAATTTAATTTGCAGCCTATGTAAGACAAGTTGCCAAACAAGATATGGAATGATGAATGCGATTGCTTCTAGAAATCACTAAACTATAACGTGCTACAATAGTTTCAATGCAATTGTGAGATAAGTATTGATGAAATAAAGTGTCTTTGCTGTCCACTGCCTTATCTCTAGCTAGTGACAAATGATGTCTTAAGCAATTTGGAAATGCATATATTAAAATGGCTCCGTAAGCAATGTTAGACACTGTAAGAGCTAAGGTACGCTGTATACTACAGAACCAACATGTTAGAAAAAATAATGCCCTTGAAACAGGTTTTTCAATTACATTTATACTGCAGTACTGTATATCCTCCAGGTGGTATGATAAGGTATTAATTCTTTACAGCTTGAGTTTTGACAAAATTGGCACTGACGTTTATTTATCAAAAAGTCTGTAATGGAATTGGCTCTGTGTTGTAAATTTTACAAACATATTAAATGCAGTAGTCCTCCTGTTGGGAACTGCATTCATCTTGGGAATTGCTTCTTGGCGCCATAAGAACTTCCTAAAAGCTACCAAAGCTACTGGAACTCAAAAGTGTTTTGTAACAACACATTTAGATATAACAAAAGTGTACAAAAATTACTAATCCTAACAATATTTCATATGGAAATATGCAACTACAGTTCTATTTCAAATTCAAATATCAGAAATAGTGGTTTCTGACCTGTCATTTTCATTTTCAGAATAAGAAATATACCTTATTCCTTCGAATTTAAGATGCCCTCGAATTTAAGAAGCAGCCCCAATTTACAACCCTCAATTTGAGGAAAAAATAAAACAGCAAATAAATATGCATTTACGAAGATACAACCTCAGCTACGCTGTTGTATCGTACAAAACTGACATGAAACAGTGTCGTTGTACATTAACCACGGACCTTGTTTATTGTGCTGCACACTGTATAATACTTAAGATGGCGTCTCTGTCGTACACACACCACCACTCACTTATGGCATCATCCTGGCAACAGCAAGCATGACACAACACTCCATGGCATCAGGCAACATGTAATCCAGCAACCACAACAGCATTGAACATTGCTTGGCATGTCGATCAGCATTTCCGATCTGTCCAAGCTGGTACTGTTTATTAGAAATGCTGAAATAGTAATAGTAAACGTTTTTCTTGAAATTCCTCAGGAAGCTTTTTTTTTTCTCAGCAGTAAGTCACGTTTGTGCTGCTTGTGTGTTCGGGCAGACGCCTTTGTTGTCTTTTCTCGGCAGCCAGTCACGTTGCTGTTTGTGTACTCGGGTAGTCATGTCTTTTGACTTGATTTTAATACATGCATCACTACAGGCTGTTTTTGAGAAGCAAAAAATGGTTAAAAAAGCGTGTCTTAAATTCAAAGGAATACAGCACTTAAAATAATGAACATGCACATATTTGTGTTTGTTGTTGATTTCCAGTAGAGAATGATGTCATAAAACTGGGACAGTATTAATAAGCCTCAGACAATTGGGTATAATAATGGAAAGTTGAGAATACTCAAATACTTGGGTGCTCATCAGGTTGGGTCAAAGGTTAGGGTTATTCAGGTATAGGGGAGTGTAATAGAGGTTGTCCCCTCAATTACTTCTAGGACGCATGTATATTTTCAGGAGGTAGCCAGATGCTCTGCCTGTGAAATGCTATCCAGCTGAGTTTTGTAGCTGAAGATTGTTTGGCTGCGGTTCCTTAACCAGCTGGTGGGTGCATCCTAGCAGAGCATCTCACCATAAAAGGAAGCTGACAAAACACACGTGGCAACCGTATGTGTAACAGGGGTTAGAGATTGAGTTACTTATGTATAGGAATAAAATAGGGATTTGTTTTGGGATTTTAATACCGGCAAGTATAGTTAAAGGTTGTGACGCCTGTCACACAAAAGTAAATATTATATAAGTGGTCCATTTAAGCGCACCACTTTTTAGCCTGGCCAGGTATTCAAAATGTGTTGTTTAAAGTCAGAATATATGATACTTCAATGTATGCTTACTGTTACCTTTTAAAGAGTGGGTTTTAGGAAACGTTGCCCCTTTAAATATGTTGGAGGACCTTGACCTTTATAAACCCTGCACTAATGCACTATGGGATGGCAACTTTTCCTGTTGGGAGTTTGGACTCTGGTTAGTTTGCTGCTGAAGGTTTGCCGTCTAGTATTTACATGTGTACAGGTTTACTAAACTTAGATGTGTTAATGCCAAACTGCATAAAGTTAGATGTATACTATGTTTATCTAGCTTTAGTTTTTTACAGTTTTAGACAATGTTCTTCGTTTAGCAAACGTTGCTGGCACTTATTTTTTTTTTCATTGCTATTTCCTGGAGGAAAACAAGACATTCCATTGGACTTTGGATTACAGCGGTGTTTTTTTGGACTTTGTGTTGTCTTTCTGGAGCGCTCATGGACAACCACACAAACCGGTGAGACCGAACTGATTTATTATAATTATTATTTTTTGGCGGATGTTTGTCTCATTTCTTTTTACTTTATTTTTGGATGGTGGATTACAAACTGAATTTTGATTTTTTGGGGTTTTTTTCTATTTTTTGTTTGTTTGTGATACTGGACTATTATTTTGGGACATTTCTACTGGACATTATTTTCTATGTATTTATTGCCTCTGTAGGCTTACCAGTGGATTTACCACCATCCTATTTCTGTTTCAACTTGGTTTTATGTGCATTGGGTCAGCAGCTACCCGAGGTACTGTGGGTCATAAAATTGTTTGGTAATCTGTGTGTGTTGGACAGATGTTTTTGAAATGAAATGTTTTGCACTTAAACGAACCTAGCAATCCTATTTTTGCTGTGTATCTGCCTTTCTGCCATCTACTCTTTATGTCATTTTTAAGGAGTTTTTGGTAGTAACCGATTCTTATTCTGGGAATGTTGTGTTGGCCTTTTGGGTCAAAGGTAGATTGTTACAAGGTGTGTTTGCGGGACCTTCTTTGTAGTAAGAGTACCGCACTGCCGTATTGATGCCGACCTTTTGTTTAATAGCTGTTGTGGCAGGGCAGAAGCCCTGCTACTGTAAACAGTGTGGGAATGTGAGGTTGGCAGGGATGGGGTTAAATCATTCACTGCCAGCTATCACAGGTGTGGCCATTCCACAATTAGGTAATTGATGCTAATTGGTTAGTGGCCACATGTATAAAACCAAGGAGAAATCTTTTGTTTTAGAGTTGGTGCTTAGGTGAGTGTTTAAGTAGGTAACTGTGTGTAACCTCCTGCTTAAAACCCGCTTTCATGGTCTGTATTCTTGAAATGTATTTTTGTTTACGACTGCAAGTCGCCCTAGATAAGGGCGTCTGCTAAGAAATAATAATAATAATAATAATAATAACTGAAAATCAAGATCAAGCAAGCTTCAGCTTGCAGACACC